>PITA01004693.1:0-120345 GCA_004023965.1 Spilogale gracilis
GGGCGAGCAGCTGCCTCACAGTACAGGGGCCACGAATCCTGAAATATTTTCTGTATAGACTTTACAGAAGAAGTTTGCCAACCCCTGCTCTAATTTCTTGCCCCTCAAAATGTGATTTTTGGACCAGCAGCATCAGCATCATTGAGGAGTTTACCAGAAGTGCAGAATCTTGATCCTCATACCAAATCTACTCAATCAGTTCAGAGTCCCCAGGCGACTCAAACGCACATCAAGGTTACGTGGTTTGGGTCTGTGAGGTCGGGACCATACCATCCTGCATCACCGAAGCCTGGCAAGTTATTCTCTTCTTTAATACAGCAACCATATTTTTTGTGTCTTGTGCCTCTGGTCCCCTGCCCATAAGTGCATGTAAAATTATGTTCTGTTTCTCCTTTCTTTGTATGGAACAACTTTAACATCTTTCACTTGACCACTGATCACACAGCTGTGTGATTATTTCTTCGCACCATTATTTGAGGCCTACTGTATTTATGCTTTACTTTCCCACCTCGGAAATTGACTTAATGCAGGGAAAAAACCTTTTAAACTTTTTTTTTTTTTGGATCCACAGTGTACTATATACTTAATGCTTTAAAAATACGAACTGCTGCTTGTTACTTTGGAATATGCTTCAAAACCAAATAGTGAAGGATCTATGGACGAACAAATTTACAAGATGCTGTATGTCTTACTTCTTAATGTTTGTAATTCACATTTTCTTATTAAAGGCCCTGAAAGTCCTGCAGAGAAGAAATTTAATGCTGTCTAATCTAGTATTTACTCATCTTATTTGACCATGAGATTCTAATTTAGCCCCTACTGACATTTTGTTCAGTCATGTGAATGTTGTAAAATGCTTTTCTAGCAGACTTAGCCCATAGAAACTGCAGTTTTCTAAAAATGAATTAAGACCAAATATAATCTGAGCAGGGGTGCCTGGGTGGCTCAGTTGTGAAGTGTCTGCCTTCGGCTTAGGTTATGATCCTGGGTTCTGGGATGGAGCCCTGTATTGGGTTCCCTGCTCGGCAGGAAGCCTGCTTCTCCCTCTCTCACTCCCTCTGCTTATGTTTCCTCTCTAGCTGTGTTTGTCTCTGTCAAATAAATAAATAAAATCTTAAAAAAAAAAAGACCAAATATAATCTGAGCAATGATGATACACATAAGGCTGAAGAAACTGATCATTAAGCACAATAAAATACTTGAAATAGACTTTTAAAGTGTCAGATTAACGCAACAACTGTATTTTCTGAGACAGGCTAACATACTATGCTGTCTTCCGAGGTGGTTCATCCAGTCTCCCAACAACTACATGTGGTTGAACAGCTGGTGCTCACAAACCATGAGACTGATCTGAGTTTTGCTTTCTAAGCACTCGTGCCATTTGTTCTTCAGCTCCATGAATGAAATCGAAGAAGCATCTCAGATTGTAACATACAGAAAACATAGTGCAGAGAATAAATGAAATTTGTTCATATTCAGCAATACATCAAATAATTACTAGGAGTCATTTATACTGCACTGACGCTCTTAGGGAAAGTCAAATTGTTCCTGATAGAAGTACCCGCCAAGTGACCAGTTCTATGTTGTTAAAACGTGGTAAGACAGGGTGTGACTCGAGAGGGGGAAAAACTGCAAATATTTAGATGGCAGACTCCCTGTAGCAACAAAAAGGGCAGGATGGTTCCCGGCCAGTATTTAGATAAATGTGTGTTTAATTTATGATTGGAGCCATTTGCACGTTGGAGCTAACAGTGGCCAAGCAAAGAGGCTCAAGTGTGACTTTAGGAAAGTCAGCTAGCCTTCCTGGTTCAGGTCACATATACGAGGACATGAGACTCTCCAGCTATCCAGTTTCATGATTCTAAGGTTCTTGGTGAAATGAAAGGGTTTTATATTTAGGACTGCATTTAAAGTATGCCCAGAAAGGATACAGAAAATTCTTTGATGTAAGATCCAAGTAATTAATGGCTTCTCTTCTATGAAATATATTAAATATAATAGAGCTTCTAAAAGTATAAAGACCCCACATTGGGTACCTAAATGTGTCAATGGACTTAGCACTTTGTGTTTATCACTCTACAATGGTACTGAACTTGCTACCTTCTACTGAAATCAGTTCTTCATGTGCCTCTCTATCCTGTAACTTTTTCCAGGGTAGAGACCTGGTCTTTTTGACTGAATTCACTAAGCTAGTAAATGTGCTGTATGTTCCAGCACAATGTTTGGTACATAGAATATATTAACCATACCTTTTTATCTTCTGTATTTCTGGGGCTTTAGACATCTGGGTCTTGCTGATCCCAGAAAGACTGCCCCTCCCAGGGCTAGCCAATTCTTAGAGATAGTAAATGACTCCTCTGGGCACACCTTTCTTACGAAAGCTGGACTCTGGAGCCACATTTCCACCACCTCTTGTATTGGGCTTTCGATAGGGCCACTACTGTCCTACTCTACTCACCCCAGAACCAGAGAGGAAAACACTAGGGGACAGCAGCCCCTAGGCTACAGAGCTAGTTGCAATTATTCAAACCAGTCAAACTTAAATGTGCTTACCCTGCTTCACCCACTCCTGGATGAACCCACCCTTCACCTATTGGAAACTACAGTAAAGTTCTTGCCCATGCCCAATCCCGCCACCTCCCTGACCCTTTGCAGGAGGCACCTTGTGACCTCCCTGGGGTCCCCCATGGCATAGTATGGTCTTTACACTTGGAACTGTGAATAACAAACTATCTTTCAATGGCAGTCCAGTCCTACTCTGTTGGTCTCACCATACCTGAATAATAAAACCTACATTTTAAAGCACTAAACTAATCAAAGAATTCGCTTACAAATGAAGAAAGGATTGAACATAGTTGAAATAGTACCTATTGTAGTTCTTGCCTTGAGGCATACACACAGGGAGATATATCTACTCATTCATACTGAAGTGCATTTAAAAAGCATAAAATTAAACTCAAACTAATCTACTTCAAAAGAAGAAATCAGCTGTGTCCATTCTTTATGGAGCAGATCAAATACAAATCACTTTCTTGTCTAGCCCAAGAGAATCCTGGAGATTAAAGTTTTGATGCAACAAAGTAGATGGATGAGATTTACTCAGGGCATGTCTGTTTTGCTAGACTTCTTAAGGTCATATTTCCATCAGTTTCCTGGAAAGGATTAAAAACATTTAGTAGGATAAAACACAGGCTTGTTGATTAAATTTTGATCTGAAGTTTTTCCTATATTAAATTCTGGTTGATAAAGATATGATACACACACACACACACACACACACACACACACACAGGAATATTACTCAGCCATCAAAAAAGAGAAACCTTGGGGCGCGTGGGTGGCTCAGTGGTTAAGCCTCTGCCTTCGGCTCAGGTCATGATCCCAGATTCCCGGGATCGAGCCCTGCATCGGGCTGCCTGCTTGGCAGGAAGCCTGCTTCTCCCTCTCTCACTCCCGCTGCTTGTGTTCCCTCTCTGGCTGTGTTTCTCTCTGTCAAATAAAATCTTAAAAAAAAAAAGAAAAGAGAAACCTTCCCATTTGCAATGATGTGGATGGAGTTAGAGTGTTTTATGCTAAGTGAAATAAGTCGGAGAAAGACGAGTACCACATGATTTTACTCACATGGAATTTAAGAAAGAAACAGATGAACATATGTGAAGGGGGAAAAGAATAAAAGGAGAGAGGGAAACAAGCCATAAGAGACCCCTAACAGTAGAGAACAAAATGAGGGTGGCTGGAGGAATGGTGGGTGGGGGATGGGCTAGATGGGTGATGGGTGTTCAGAGAGCACTTGTGATGAGCACTGGGTGTTGTATGTAAGTGACTGAATCACTGAATTCTACTCCTGAAACCAATATTGCACTGTTAACTAAAATTTAAATAAAATAAATAAAAAATAAATTCTGATTGCCAGTGCTGCTTAGGAAAAGCAATACTGGTGTGACAAGCTACACTGTTAGGCCTATAAAAATAGGACCAAACACAGTGTAGGCAATGACTCTGTCCTCTTTGCATATCTTGTGACTGACATCACTAGATGATCTGAATGTCTTTGCTAGTGAAACCGAATGTTTCGGAATTCTCAGCATAAATGTTTGGGCAGGTTACAAAACAACTGAGGTTGAAATCTAATGAAATAAACTTGCCATGCTCAATGTGGTCCCTTCCTGAAAGATATTCTCCCTTTCCTCCAGATCCTGGAAGCTACATCTATCATAGGAGTGGAGAGAGACTTTGGTTGAGAGAGAGCATGTGTAGAAGTACATAATACAGCTGAGAAAGTCTACTTAGGTAAAATTCCACTTGAGGACACCCCTGGACTTTTCTTTTTCCATTCCATTTATCACACCTGGAAGCTATCGATCTAGTGGGTAAAACACTAGCAAGTCTATTGGAAAGTCAAATCCAATTATCTACATTCCTATTTTGTACTTCTAATGAACTTCAAGTTCAAGTAGACCTTGACCATACTTCATTTTAACTATAAAAATGGTTAAAATATATAACCACAATCTCATAGTTAGGACAAGGACACAGTATTTGGGAACTCTGATAGTCATAAGGATTTCTATAAATTCAAATCAAGAGAGGGAACATATATATATATTCAATGCCTATTATATGCCATGTACTTTGCAAATATGGCCTTATTTCCCAAAAACCTTCCGAAATAGTTTTCATTTTATCTTTAGATATAGGCTATTCTCATTTATGTACAAATACAAAAAAAAAAACAAAAGAGCATGGACAATTAAATCCATATCATTTTCACAATTTCATTTTCTTCAATACATTTAGCTTCATCTTTCATCAAATGTTTTATTATGGGTATAAAGATTTTAGCAAGGTTTACTGATTCTTCCTCCTTAATCTGGTGGAGCTGCTCAGCAGCTATGAGATTGCCATGGAGTGGGGACCTGAGACCCAAACACTGAAAAATTACTGTAGTAAACCCTCATTCGAAAGAACTTAACAGTTGTTCGTATAGGAGTAAGCCAGTTGAGACTGGTTTCAGATTACAAGATCATAAATAGGGCATGAAAATAATCTTGTGTTAATTATAAATAAAAGTAAAAAGGTTAGGAGATACAGTCATATTCATTCATTCACTCATTTGTCAATCATTTATTCATCAAGGGGCTTATTCCACTTGGACTCAAATTCAGAAACTGACTGGGGATACAGATGTCGGCTAAACTGGGTTTATTTCATGAGAAGAGCAGAGGGGTAGAGAAGAAAAACCAACTATAGACCCAGGAAATGCTGAATACCCTTCATCTAATAAACAGAGGCTCTTCTATCACATGGAAGCATGTACTGCTTTCAAAAATCTTTTAAAAGCTGGTTGATTATACCTTCATCCTTACAGATTAAGCTTGCTTTGGATAGAATATTTAGGTTGAACTTAATTTGTTGGAGAAGGGATAATGTTGATCAACTTCACCAGTCTTGAAATTTTTTTGTTCATAAGAGATAACAGAGAAAAAAAAGAGGACTGTCATATTCAAAGTTCAGTAAGATGGCTCATTTCTTTATATTACCTTGTGCTGGGATTTTGAAATCCACATTGTTTTAATATATGTACTTCTTCTTGTTGTATAATGTCTTTTTCTCAGCTTTTTAAAAACATTCCAGCCTAAAAATGAGATGAGGCCAAAAATTCAAGGATCATATTATGGCACCAGCAGGATACGGTAGGATTGAAATCCAAGAAGGTGTTTTACATAAAAAAGTTCAATATTTAATTGTTCACTTTCTACATTTCAAGGTGATGTTAAACGTAACCTCTAGGTGGCGCCTGGGTGGCTCAGTTGGTTGGGCAGCTGCCTTCGGCTCAGGTCATGATCCCGGAGACCTGGGATCGAGCCCCACATCCGGCTCCCTGCTCCGCCAGAAGTCTGCTTCTCCCTCTCTCACTCCCCCTGCTTGTGTTCCCTCTCTGGCTGTGTTTCTCTCTGTCAAATAAATAAAATCTTTAAAAAAACAAAACAAAACATGTAACCTCTGATGTAGTCGGAGCTCCACTGGGCGGCTCCATCTGACTGCAGTCACACCAACAGCTTGGTTGGGGATCATAAGGGGTCACGAGGGTAACTAACTGAAATCAGGGGGGTCACAGCTGCTTTTGAACAAGTTGCCTTTGAAGACAACAATCGTTTCCATTCTTGGGTAATGTAAGACAATTTTAAAATTGACCTCCATGATGTGACCTTCCTTTTTTCCTTCTCTTATGACCCTGGCAACTGGCCATGGGGCTCAGAACTATATTTTGGAGAGGGATGGACAACTGGGAAAACTCAGAACACTCTGGTTCTCCAAGACAGGGCAAGACTGTTGATTTTTAGGACAAGAAATTCAACTGCAAAACGAAAGGTGCTAACACAGCCACTGACAAAGTAGAATATACACCACCCAGCATAGTATACAAATACTTGATGTTTAAAAAAAAAAAAAAATCACACATGGCACTGCTTGGTTTTTCTATTCTAATACTGTTATGTAAACTGAAATCCAGATTTTATGACTGATGGTTTCAGTATCCTTCTCTTTTTGAACTACAACTATGTATCATGGAAATCTTCTGTGCCCTTTATTTTAAACATGAACAAATTTTAAAATGAAAAATATCAATTTATCAAATTTATAAACCTTCATCAATAGCTCTTGGCTACTATTTTCCCACTCTAAGGAAAGCATAAACCTTGGGGGTCCATTAGTACAGCAATGAGGTGCTTATTAAATAAAACTTTTAAGAACGGCTAGTTCCTATTTTCTCCTCCCCGTCACTTTCCTTATGTTCATGGAGAAACAAAGTTACGTTGGAAGATGTAGCTCTATGTTTGCTTCCCAACTCCACTGATTTGTACTTCTTAGAAAAATTTATCTTCAAAGGGATATCAATGATTACAGGAAAGCAAATTTAGCCCGCAGCTGCTCCCCCTTCCTAAGGGCAAGCAGCCACAGGACTTCACAGAAGCACAAGATTGAAGAAAACTGAGGGAACCAGTTTTTAAACTGTTGTTACAGTGGAAATCAAGGATAGGAAAACAAACAAACAAAAAACAAAACAAAACCAAAAACCCGAAAAAAAAAACCAAATCAGAGACATCAGTGATTCGGCAAGGGTTATACCTTCCAGGTGTTCCTTTCTCCCAAAGGAAGAGCAGCGCTCTGCGGTGAAATGGAAAACCACCAAATTGGGAACTTATGCCCAAGATGAATTTTATTTATGCCTAAACTTGAAGTCAGGCCATCTGTAAATATTGCATTTCATACATCCTCAATTAAATACCAATTAATTTTTATGGAGTATTTTTTGTCTTGTCACCAAGTATTTCTTAATTTTTTACATGTGTTCACATTAACCACAAGACACATCATGTTTATTCTGTCATGTGGATTTATAGGCAGACCAAAGTGAAATTAGTCCTCGTCTAAATTTACTATGGCTATAATTTCATGACTGCTTAGCTCGAAGGCCAATAGCTAAATTTGTGAGGACAACAGATGTACTTTAACCTTCTAGTCGAAAAGAGACCAATAAATAGATTGACTTTTTGAAATTCAAAGCCCAGGAAATGATAAAAGAGCCTTTGAACCAGACTCATGTCTACCAATTCTTTCTTCTCATAATCATTTTATTTCCTAAGAAAAGAAGATAAAACAGAGTGGAAGGCGAGAAAAAGCAGCCCAAATAAAACGGAACTTCTAAAATGACTTTATCTTGTTTGGGCCATAAGAGGTGGCTTCGCATCTGGACACTAAGAGCATGTACTGTTTAATCAGTATGCTTAAAAAACAAAAAACAACTTTAAAAGTAGGCAAGCAGAATCTACAAGTAAGTATCTGTGCTGCTGAAGCTGTTAAAATCTTATATTGCTTTCAGTATTTTCCACACTGGTGTTGTAGTAGAAAGGACCTTGGGACTGGGAATCAGTATCCAGGGTTCCGGTTTACCTGGTCAACAGACTAGCTAAACTGAAGGTAATCCAGTCATTCTCTCTTGCAGGGCTGGAGTTTATCTGTGAAACGGGAGGAATGAACTAGACCAGCGTTTCCTCAAATGTGTCCCAGGAAACTAGTTTTGCTGCAACTGGACAGATACCACAGCAAAAGGGTCTGTGGTCCAACAGGTTTATGGAGCAATGGGTTAAACAAAGTTAAACATCTGCCTTTACTACAGAACTTGCTCAAACTTTGACCATGCCAATAGACACTACATTTCCAAGAGAGAAAAATGGCAGGCATCATTCTCAATCTTATTTGATTATGGAACACATGTTTTGAGAATCATCTTGAAGGGTTAATGTTGCATGGAACACATTTTGGGAAACACTGGGCTGAATTATCACTAAGATCCCATCTAACTCTACAATACTGATATTTAATACCTGGCCTACATTTTGCAACTACCTCTTCTAGTGCTCGTGACAGACATCAGTAAGAAGGCAAAACCTTCTTTCCCACTGGCCCCAGACTTAATTTCAAAGTCCTTCTCAATGGTGCTCTGGGCAGTCATTCCCAATTGTTTAGATGAACTGGCACTTGAGCTGAAACATTATTTGCCATGCTTCATTTAATTGTCTATGTTTATGAATTATTTCCTTAGCAATCAATGTGGAATGCTGACTGCTAACCTCCCACCTATCTTTGACTGTTAACTCTCAGAACTTTCTGTTTTTATTTCTTTTCTGGACAAGCAGTCATCTGGCCATGGCACATGGAATTACTGAGGTCTTCCCCCACTTTGGAAAATGCTCAGTGTCAATGTCTAAGATGACGTTCAAGTCAGGTCACTGCTGAGAAAGAAACAGGCTACCATAAGTACAGGAACCAAGAGGGACTGTGCCAGGTTACACCAGAGTGTACGGTTGTCCTACTTATACTTCACTGCAAGAACACCTTTAAAACCTGATTTTTGGCTTTAGTGGATATTTTGACTCTCTGCAGATGGGATTCATTCCCAGGAGTAGACAGAAGTAAATTTCACAGTCTAGAGGGGGAAAAAAAAGGTTCCCAACCTTCCTGTCACTCATTCACAGATTCTTGTTACACCTGCTAAAAAATAGATTCATCCTTACCAACCCTCCATGCAGGCACACAACTAAGTCAGCATGACCTGACAAGTCACACTTCAAAGTTACCTATGCTGTGAAAATTTGTACTGCATGTTTCCAAGCCTTCAAAGCTTTGAGGGAAAGAACGGATTAGAGAGAGAGCCTGGAGAATGAAAAACTGCACACATAAAACAGTGAGAGGCGCATATTCAGCTACTTTGTTGTTACAGTTACGGCAGGTAATTACTAGCTATTGTTGTAACTTGGAGTGCATTCCAAAGGAAATAAAATGCGAGATGTTTTATTAGACAATGCTGTCAGTCTCCTAGGCTTTTGGAACTTGTCCATTGAGATACAAAGATTACCTCAGAATTACGAAATCCAAAGAGGACTAAAACCAAAGTAGGGAGAGGGAACAAGTCCTCTTGGTGTCTTCAGCTCTACATAAATACAGAAAGCCACATGAAACAGGTCATGCATGGACTGCTGGCAAGGCTGGTAATGATGCCTTTGCGTTTGACAAGTCATTACATTGAATGCAACTTCTTCCTCAACCATGGAACAGCTTTCCTCCCAAATCAAAGTAGAGGTTTCACCTACAACTTTTCTTAGTTCATTAGTACCTTAATTTCTTGCTTTAATTGTCCTGCCAGCTAATCACAATTAGGGGTAAGGGAGGAGAAAACAAATGAAAGTTGTGGATAGGGAAATGAAGGGAGAGATCCCTTTCTGAAAAAGTTGCAACTTCAGAATTCAGAATTCCTCTCCCCTCCCCCCTCCTCCCACTCTCCTCCTCTCCTCCTCCACCCCTCTCCCTTTTCCTCTCCTCTCCCTTCTCTCCAAAGGAGCCTTCAGCTAACGCTGTGCTAGTTGATGAGGCCCCACCAGCTGAACAAAGCTCAGGAGGCAAGGGTGGCTGCTTCAGCCTCTCATCGGATTTGGTGGAGCATCTGCCTGAGGCATAGGGGAGCTTGGTGGCTCCTCACAGCAAGCTCTGGACCCAGTCTAGTCTAAGGATGATCAAGCGTGGCTAGTGTGGTGCCCTAGGAACCGCAGAACAAACATGAAAAACGGAGTGAGTGCAAGCAAAGTTCAACCATACACTGGCTTTGTTAGTAACAACTTAGGAAAACTTGTTTCCTTTCTTTTCCCAAGATTTTCCAGCTAACTCACTTCAAAGCCATCCCCTTTTCTCAATGCTTTTCACTCGTCCTTACACTGTGTTCCTTCTAGATGACCACACTTAGGGGCCAGCCTTCCAAGAAGAGCTATAATAAATGAAGTATCCAGCAAGGAAGGAACTCTTTGAATTAGACAATGAGAAACTAGGTCTAGAACGAATCCTACTGGTAGCACACAGTGCTCAAGTGCTCTGCACTGACTATCCTATCAACTGAAAAGTCACTGTTTTCATCAAAATGTTGAGTCCCGTTTTATCCACACATGCACACACCGCCCTACGATGCACCCCCCCCCACACACACAAAGCTGAATTACACATCTGACCTGCTCCCTGAATCAACTTCCTGAGAGTCTCAAACACCCTGCAAATGTTACTCGGCAAACTGCTTTTTTGATTCTGATTCACACAGGCTAATTCTCTGAACCGCATCTGTCCTCCTCCCGACAATGTGGACCAAATACATACTTGTGCGTTTGTAGAACAGTGAAGCATTTCCCCAGAAATCTGTCTCCACTGCTTCCCCTGAGATCCTGGCTGTGTGGAGCTGGAGCGGGGAGGGGCCTCAGGTGTGTGAGCAAGAGCAGGAAGTCAGGACTAATTATACCTGGTTTTATTTGGCTATTTGAATAACAAATAAACTGGCATGTTTCATTTCAGTTGGTTTTTCAAAGCGAATTACCTCAGGCTGGCATTGCATTCCTATTAGACTCGATTTTTTAAAGTGTTAAAATTAATTTTATGATGGGATACAAGGGGAAATTTCTTTCTTTGAAAAATAGGCATTTTTTTAATGATAAAAAAAGCTCTCTTTTCTGATTAGAATTAGAGCACCCGCCGTCTGGCCACATTCCATCAGTTGGTGCTTATACCCTACGTTCCCCAAAGTTACCTTGATGGCACAACACCAAACTTTTAAAAATTGGCTTCAGAGGCACTTGAAGATTTGGCAAAAGACAAAAACAAAAGTAACCTCTAAAAGTATTATGTGGTAGGGGATGGGGGGTGGGGAGGCCTTAGCATATGATATGTGCTAGTTAGAGGAAATTATAATAGTTCCTTGACCTCCACAGCAAATAAAAATAACGTGTTTTCATTTTAAAATGTCACCCGTGGGGCGCCTGGGTGGCTCAGTTGGTTGAGCGACTGCCTTTGGCTCAGGTCATGATCCCAGAGGCCCGGATCGAGTCCCACATTCGTGCTCGGCAGGAAGCCTACTTCTCCCTCTCTCACTCCCCCTGCTTGTGTTCCCTCTCTCGCTGTGTTTCTCGCTGTCAAATAAACAAAATCTCTAAAAATAAAATAAAAAAAAATAAAATGTCACCTGTAATAATGGGGCTATGTGTGTTTGCTGTGCCTGAAAAGAAGAGTGTGTCCAAAATTTGTCTTGTGGAGCAGGATTTTCATTTTTAGAGCTCACTACATGTATCTCAGGACATCTAGAGCATATGATCTCTCCCCCAGCCACTTCTCTCTTGGGGCTCCTCAAGAATTGCGTGTGACAAGGAAGACTTCTGGCCAACAGTCCACTCTTTCCTTTCAGGCTGTGTACACTGGGAGAAAGCCTTTCTATATTACCTTATCATTTTGGCAGTTTATAGGTACTGGGAAAATAAACAATTACTCTGTGCTAGAAAGAGGCGGAGGGAGTTCATGCTACATGTAAACACTGTTCCACATTTATGCCTTTTCTCAATTCTTTTGAGCAAGAATATCCTAGTGTCCCTCCACATTTTAATATTCTACTGGTCCTTAGTTTCTCCAGGTTATTTGAAGGTAGGCTTAAAAATATTTGCCCAGGTACTGTGTTAAGTCAATTTTGAAAGATCGAAAAAAATTCCCTGCAGTTTCTTAGTACTAAAATTATTCCATATGTCCAAAGATGGAATTGATTGGAATGAGTGAGTTCCCTGTCACTAGTTATGTTGAAGATGGAGGAAAATAGGCAGAAACCTTGTACAGAGAATTCAAGAACTAGATGGATAACTGATTCAGAGTCTATGAGGACCGGTGCCATGATCTTTCCTTTAGCAAGCAACTGACAGTTGACACATGAAAGCGGGACAAAACATCTAATGCCTAGTGTGCTGAATACTAAAGAATGGCATAATCCTCTTAATTATGATGCATTTACTAGATTAGCCCAGTATAATCAAAATAACTCTCAAGATTTCCAAGGGCTTTTTAATTAGGATGGTTTACTGGGGATATATTAGCTTTTAATGGGGCTTAGTTCAGCACACAAAATTCTACATTTCCATGTTTGCTAATGGTCACAAGATGTATATATATTTTTAAAAATATCTATTTATTTGAGAGAGAGAGTGTGTGTGTGCGAGCACAGCAAGGAGAGGGAAGGAGAGAACTTCAGGCAAACTCCACGATCAGTGTGGAGCCCGATGCAAGGCTAGATCCCATGACCCTGAGATCATGATCTGAGTCAAAACTAAGAGTTGGACACTTAATTGTGTCAGCCAGGCCCCCCACAAAATATGTTTTTAAAAACTAATTCATACTTTATTCAAAAACTGGGGTCAAGAGGTGACATTAGAGTATTTCCTCTAAAAGAAAGACTGTCTAAATTTAATCATCTTCATCACTCACTATTTTGTAGTCAAGTTTCTACTTTTTCTTTGCTCAGGTTCACATTTTAGCCTTATTTCATTGACTGTAGAACCTCTAGAAATGTCCAAAATTCTAACCCAATGAGATATAAAGTTTTCAAAAGCAAATCCAAGAACTTTCAAAGAAATTTTTAAAATTCTGCCATTTAACTAAAGAATAATTTTCATGAAATTTTTTTGCAAATATGTTTTGACAGTTTTCTGAACACCCTCCCTTCCCCATAGTTTCTGATACCCTTTTGAATCTTTCAACATACTTCCCAAAGAGGGCAGAAAGATCATGATTTCCGTGTGGGGCCAGCACACACATGAAAGTTCCATCCGCTTCCTCGATACTTTCAGCCTCAGACCCAAGCCTCGGGATGCGTGCTGGCCCTCCAGCCTCTGTCCCATCATGGACTGTCTATTCTCAGTGTTAAGAAAGAACAACAAAACAAGACACTAAAACAAAACCAGCCCTTGAACTGGTTGTGCAGAATCACTGATTTTAGCTCTTTATTTTTGTTCAAAAGCAACTCTCCTGAATAAGATGTCAACAGACATAATATGCAGATACTTGATAATCATGACCTCCCATTTTTCTAATTTACCCTCATGTCCTGGAGGAGGAGTAGAAATTCCTCCCACTTCCCCCACCTCTTCATCTTGTAAAGAAAGCATCACTAGGATTTCTAAGTGACAAGACTAAAGTACTAAATAGTCATAAGATTCTGGTGGGATTAGAGATTTTCTGGCCAGTAACTAGAGAGTTAATTGTAGACTTTACAGAGAAAATGTTAAATCTGTTGCCAGGTCATTTATTGCAATGTTAAAAGCTACAAGAATGAGTTTGCCCAGCACCCTGGAGTCTAATAATGTAATTGTAACTAGTGCACTGAGGAGAAGGAACGTCTTCTAACACTGCTTTAGAAGTGATTTATTGATCCCTACACAATAATTCTTCAGCAATTCATAGAACTAGAATTTATAGATTTATTCCTAACTTCAGGAAAAATTGACTTCACTCTTGAACCCTTTGCCTTCTTGCATCATTCTTTGAATTGCAATTAGCTAAGTTAAATAATGATCCTGAAAAGGCATTCCTCTACCACTCATCCCCAAGAAAATGTATATACTTTACGTAAAGGAGGAAAGAAAGGGATATTCAGACAGCATTATCATACAGATATGATTATGCAGTTTATAGGCTTCTTAGTGGAGGTGGGGGGAAAAAAAAGAGTTTTCCGAGTAGGGCCTACATGAACATCTAAGAGGACAATAAATACATTTAAAACATAAACTAAGACTCCTATAAATTGAAAACTATTGAAATTAATAAGGGAATATGAACTGGTATGACCTTTCAAGAAGAGGGTCTGGCAACACTAACATTTAGAATACACATACATCTGACCCAACAGTTTCACGCTGGGAAGTTAAGCTTTGCCATGTCCATAGGAGGGCACAAAGACACATGAAACACAAATGTATAGGTATGTTCATTTCTGCTCTTTTTATGTAATCGAAAAACACTCATCTTTCCCTAAATGCCCATCAAGGATGATAAGAACACCAATTCCATTATGGTATTTCATACAAGGAAGTACTATGCAGCCTTTGAAAGTAACGTTAGGTGAGGCTGTCAAAAATCATGTTGCCCAGTCACACCACCACCAGTGTTCGATGGAACAGTAAACTTTTGGAGAGTTATTTATATAAGAAATTTAAAACTTTGACATTATATTGAGAGGAAGAACAGAAGCTGAGGGAAGACAGAGAAGATTTGCTTTTCATCTTGGAGCTTCCTATAGATTTTTTTTTTTTAACTACAAGCAGTATTACTTTGTAGGTGCTAAACTTAATATAATGTACAAAAAAGAGACCTACAGAAAAGCATGGTATTTGAATGTCCAATCTAGGTAACATTTTAAAGCTGAAAAAAAAAAAAGATACACCCTTTAGGGCAATTATACTCTATTAAAAGATGCTTGCATTATCATTTCATCATCCATCAACTACTGGGGTCTTTTTTTTTTTTTTTTTTTCTACTGGGGTCTTTTAATTTTCTACTGGGGTCTATTTTATTTGTGCCAAAGCATCAAGTTGTTAGGAGGATTAAACACAGCGACTTGCATGGCTAACCTTTGGCTCAGGGCTTGATTCATTTCACTCAGAAAGGTTGGCCAGCTGTTTCTTAGAAAAGCTAAGGAAGGGTACATTGTGAGGGCACAGAAAGCAAACTGGGTCACACAGTAGGTTTAGCACCTGACTCTTGGTTTTTGGCTCAGGTCATTCTCTCAGGGTCCTGAGATGGAGCCTTTTTTCTGGCTCTGCACTCAGTGTGGAGTCTGCTTGTCCCTATCCCTTTCCCTCCTCTCCACCCCTCTCCCCATGCTCTTTCTCAAATAAAAATCTTAAAAAAAAAAAAGTCTCTGGATGTATGCAATGGCATATTACTCTACTTTTGTCCCTTTTGTTCCTATTTGAGAGCGCTTCCATTTGATCTGGGTTATAAATATGTTTGTAGCATCTGCCCTTATTCTTTTATCTACCTATGAAGCTTCCCACAGCTATGAGAGCCATGGTGTACTTCCTAAAATCATAGCGACACTAAGAATTAAATGGACTTCATTAAAGAATAGAATGTTAGCATATTGTCCTATACTAACATTCTATTTTATTTAATTCTATTCTATTTAATCCTAAAACTCGATTAATGCAAAAAGATGCTAAAAAAAAAAAATTCACACCCACCAGGGATTATCTCATCTTGCTTCAGACAGTGGGTGAAAAATATCACAGTGTATCATAAATGAGCACCTGTAGAATGTGACATGTTAGGGTTGTATTCTGTCGTGTTTCCTTAACGACCAAGCAATAGCTTATAGGAAAGTTCTTGGCTCTGCTGAGTCAGTGTCCCAAAAACAAAGTGTCTTTAACCATGAAGTGATGCTTACAGAGGTCAAATGAACCTAAGTTCATCCCCCTGCATCCTCTGAGTTGGATCTTGAAAAATCTTGGCTTTATGAAGCAAAATGAAGACGTGGCTATGGAGGAGAAGACAGTGTGCCTACATACACGCGGCATTTACCTCAATGGGGGAGAGGGACAATAATCACTTAAACTACCACATAAATAAAATAATTTCAGAGAGGGCAGCATCATGAAGACAGTAAAATACAGCAAGAGTGATCCAAACTATGTTAGCTCTGGAAGAGAGTGGTTATTTTATACTACAACAGTCCAGCGTTCTTCACCAAGATCATGTAAGAAAAAAGACAACACATAAAGAGTACATTCATGAAGAGACCTTGAAAGCAGATGCTCAATGCAAAAGTGTTCGTGCCAAGACATTCACTAATGATGAGCCACCTAGCTCCAAAGGGGCTCCTTTCCCACGTTGGATTTATTAGAACTAACTGGCAAATCTCTCACCTTCTGGACAAATGAATTTATACTTTTTTCCTGAAAGAATTCTCTCAGATTAATTTATACCCATTAAGACAAAAAAAAAATTCACTTATGACTTACTTTAGAATTCAAATCTCTCTCTACAGTGAAATGGCCCATTTTCTCCCACCGTTATGCCACAGAATTCTAATTTTTCTCTCTCCGGCTGTAAAGCAGCTGTTTCTACTGCATATGGACAGATTTCAAGTTTAAGCGGCTATTACATTGTGAGCATTTCTCTAGTAGTTTTTACAAACTGTTGAGCATTTGCCTTCATCTGAAATGTCGGGGGGAGGGGCGACTCTGGTGAATAGGAAAAGCAGAAGAGAAGTAGCTTATAGGATTGTTGGTTAAGAATAGCCTCTGGAACTCTCTGGAGCATATTAGCTCTTTATAAGAAGCAGACAAACGAAAAAAAACAGGAGAGCATTCACAGTCACCTTCAGAAGCTGTCAACAGCCACAGAGAAGGACCTGAATGGACAGAAAGGGAAACGAGCAAAAGGGGAATGATGTGCTTTGTTCTACGTGTACAATTTCAATAAATAAGGAAAATACGTCACTTAAAAAAAAAAAGTGCATGGAAATTCCTTCATCTGAGAAGTACACTGGAATAGAGTGATTACATGGAAGGGGGCTCCAAAAACCTGCCTGGGCTGTTCCCCCCCCGCCCCCCGACTACTTCTGAGGCCATGTGCCCCTTGGTTCCCTGTTCTAGAGGTCGGTTCGCACATAAGCTTATTATTATTGGGATCTACGATTATGATGTGCCTCATAGCAGCCTTAGAAACACCTTTTTCTTTAAGTATTTTAATAACTAGTCCTGATCTCTGAAGAAGAAAAAGAGAAAAATATAATCCAATAGTAACTGAGCCAGAGTACTGTTTTCATTATATTTTGCATTGTAGTCAACAGTTTGCCAAACTTTTCTGAGGAACTTCAGTGAGCAAACGAGATCCTTCTAAAATCTTTTAAATGTCAGAGAAAATAATTCTGATCTTTACTTTTCAAGATTTCTAGGTTTGAAAGGCTGCAGCATTTAATTCTTTTCATATTTGATGATTAGTGTGGCACCTTTGAAGCTGGCTAAAGGGATACACAATAGAATGAATACTGTTTTTTCTTTTGAGTGGTGGACCTTTCCAGTTTTGTTTTTTTTTTTCTTTCTCAAACGGTTCTTGCTCTGCAAATTGAGGGTGGGCTATGTTTTCACAATATTTTATGCATAAGTATTCTTTTATGTGTTATTAACAAATACCTTAATTTAGTAGTGTTAAAGACCGAGACCCTAGCATATTTATATCAGGTGGAGAAGTCACCTATATTTTTAAACGGTATTGTTACCAGAATAGTATATTTAAAAAGTTATGTGTCGTTCAGTGCTCTGAATTACTGAATGATGAGCCTTACATAGGTATCCTGATCTTTTGAGACTTCATAACATAAGACATCATGGCTGAGATACTATTTATTTTGTGGCAAAGGGAAATGGGCTGTTTCTATAATCACTGCTTGGAGCCATGGAAATTAATCTTATGCCACTTCTATCAAGGGGAAACCAGAGGCCTTAAGCTATGTGGTGGCGGTGGGCCAGATCTTGATTCATTCTTGGAAGCCTCATATACACCATTTCACAAGTGATACCTGGAGACCACTTTAAGTATATTTCATTTTGGTGTTAGCATTGGTTCTACTGAGAATAATGTGTCAGGGGTGGGTGGTAAAGTTGTAAATAGGGACTGATGGACTGCTATCTCCAAAATTAGAGCTGTGTGCTCTCCACACACTTGTCAAAGCTTGGCAACGGAGCCCTGGACTTGGCCCAGGACGGAACTGGAGTCCTGCTGTGGACGCAGATTGCTGGTGGCCCCGGAGTCATCGCACTGGTGCCACCGGGAATTCAGCACCAGTACTCTGGTGTGTGGGTCCCATCTGAGGGCACACCTCCCAGCTCTCCACAAGGAAGCCCCATGGCGACTAGGAGGTCGAGTGGGGGCAGGAGGGGTGCAGGCATAACATCTGGCACAGGACCCTGGCCCTTTTCCTTTTTCCTGTCTGTGTGGGAAGGCTGAGGTGCCTACCATCAGGGAGAGGTTGAGGACATAGGACCTGCTTAGGTGAAGCTACATGCTGCCGTCCCTGGAACAGCAGCCAGGAGACCACTCTGTCACCTGGTGATGAAGTTGGCTTGCTGCCCCAATTTCTTCTTAGAATAGCAAATAACATACAAGGCTCGGCATCCCTGTGAGGTCGTCTCCTAGTTTTTAATAATTCCTTGTATTTATTTAGTGCCTTTTCCTCTCCCCAGAGCTAACTCTAAGAGTTTTCCATATGTTACTTCAATAATCCTCATTACAGCCCCGTGCCTGAGCTGGTTAGAAAACGGTGCTAATGGGGCCAAGGTCAGCACTCAGCCTCTCACGAGCCCCCTGTGAGCAGCCCCATTTGCACGGAGAAAATCTGTTTCACGGTCTCGCTCTGTACAACTAACCATAACCAATTATTTTAAAAAGCTTACAAGAGGCCACAAAGATAACAATAATAACAACACTTAATGAGTGCTCACTCTGTGCCAGTGATTTTCTACGTTATATCTGCTTATTATATATTAACTAATTCAGCTCTCCCAAAAACTCCTTGAGAAAAGTACCCATTGTCAGACCCATTTTAAAGAAGAAGAAACTGAGGCCTGGGGAACTTAAGTAATTTGCTCAAGGTCACACAGGAAATGGCAGAACAGGGACTTTGATTTCATCAGTCTGCTTACAGGGATCATACTCTTCACCACACTACTCAATACTGCCCCCATAGAAGCGACCCTGTGGATGGCACAAGTAGGAACACAAATTCCTTATCGTATCAGTACATCACACACAACTTAGGAATACAGAGAACCAGGTGGGGAGTTGAGGAAAGGGACACAGCTGACATTTAAAGGGTAGTACTAGTAATACACCTCAGAGGCTGTACAATGCACACCACCGGTATTGTCTCATTTAATCTTTACAGAAACAGTTGGAGATGGGTACAACTGCATCCATTTTACAGGTCAGGATACTGAGAGTCAGAGAGACTAAGTAATTTGAATAGTGATACTCAGTTGGAAGAGCCAGTATTAGAAAACCAGTATGTCTGCTTCTTTAAAAAAAAAAAAAAAAAAAAAGATTTACTTGAGAGAGGGCGTGTGCGGGGGGGAGCAGGAACGGGGGGGGAAGACAGAGGGAGAGGGAGAAACAGGCTTCCCACTGAGAAGAAAGCTGGTGTGGGACTCTATCCCAGGACCCTGAAATCATGAGCTGAGCTGAAAGCAGATGCTTAAATGACTGAGCCGCCCAGGAGCCCCAAAATATGTCTGCTTCTAATGCATATGCTATTTGCGTGGAACTTCACGTGGCACTCCCAATTTAATTAAAGGAAATAACTAAGTATGTGAATATGAAATAGAGGTCTAGAGCTGAAGAGAGCTATCATAAGCGATGGTATCCAGGATTCGAGCCCCACTTGTGGACTTTCACTGCTTCATCCCCTTTCCTACAACTATCAAATGGCTATCTCTTGTGGCCCCATTCATACGTCACAATCAAATTGAAAATGTCAACCCCTGTGGCCACAGATGCAATGCTGGGCAACAGGAGAGAACAAGAGGTTTTGTGCCAGAAAAATAGGGATACCAGAACCTACCTTATTTGTTTGTTGGGGGTATTCAAAGATATAGTCTATGTAAACCATTGGGACAAAGTCAATGCTCAACAGATGTCTAGAAGATATCAATATCCAAAGAGTTCCTGTCATATGAAGCAAATGGGAATGACTACTTAACTGTTTCTCTCTCTGGAAGCACCAAATGGTTTTGAAAGATGAATGGCCTCCAGATAGCATGGGCCCTGGCATCAGTCATACCTAGGTTAGAACCATGGCTCTGTCTTTCCTCTTTGAATTTCGGTGAGCTACTTAGCCTTTCTGAACTTGTTTCCTAATCTGAAAATGGGGACAATAATGGTACCTATGACATGGGATTGTTAGCCTAGAGAGAATAAATGTAGAGTCTCCTGGTCAGATCTTAGTAAAGGCTAACTCCTATAATTATTAAAGTGAAGATCTTCATGAGACATTACCACGTAAAACTCTGCTCTCTGACCCCCAGTTTCTGTGAGATCACTCACAATCTAGAAACGGGAGTTTACTTATGTTGTCTTTCTGTTGCTTCAGACACTTGTAACCACTCTTCTTTCCTAAAGGTGTTCATTAGTGGAGGGCAATTTTGTTTTTTCAGCAGATAAATTTCAGAGTGCACTGGCAGGACGTGTTGGCCCCTCGATCAATGGTTCAGTAGATATTCATATTGATCCATATTGGTAGTAATAACTAGCACAGGTGTATTGTAAATCATATGTAGCATATTGTATGCTCACGATACAATAAACAGCAAGATCTTAAATAGGGACATTCTGGATAGTGCACTGTGATAACCATTAATGCTACAAATACAAGTTTCTGGACTACAAGTTCCTTGTAGCTTAAATGTCAAAACCAAAAGCAAGAAAAACCCCAAATTGTTTCCTGTGCATTATACTCGAGTCAGACAATGTAATCTGGATATGAATTCCACCTGAAAGCAATACTTCCAGTGTGGTTAGCAAACCAGACTGCTTTTCCTTTTTAGTTTAACTTGACCTAATTAAGGATGGGGGCAGAATTTTTGCCATAACACCCTGAGATCTTTTAACAAGTCCTTTCAAATCAGTGTTATTCCATAACTTGCCAGGTTATAACATAAAAGGTAATGGTTTATTTCAACAAAACTTCAACTTTCATGGAGGGTCAATATTCTAGGGCTTTAAGACTGAGCTGCAACAAGGATCCAAGTACCCCTTTCCCCAAATATTTTGCTCTGTTCTCACATCTGCTAAAGATAAGGCAAGGTATACATCTGACAATCACTCAGAGGTGGAGGAAAAATCACTCCAAGGTAGAGGAAAAACACGTTTCTTCTCATTGTGTTATTTGCTGTCACATAGTAGGTTATTTTTTCCTTTCCCACTATCACAATCTGGATACGTTTCTTAAGAAGTTGTGGGGAGAAGGAGATAAAAGAGTGTGGGGAGAGTCAAGCCTATTGTGTTGAAGATGCCTGCACCTAACAAAGGGAATACAGAAGAGGTAGTAGGTGGAACATATCTACTAAAAGTAGCAGTCCAGTTTGGTTCCACTAAATTTCCAGCTACTATTAGTCTGCTTTGACCCCAGAAACTTTTTTCTTCAGGTCTGTACTTCCTCCTCAATAAAACATGCATTAAAGAATCTACCAGGGAGCTCTCATAAATTTGGTAAGCCTGAAAGACTCAAGTGACTTGTACATAGTAGGGTTCAATATTGGTAATTCAATGAACATATGATCCCCTGAGACGGCACTGTGCATAACCATCCTGGATGTGCTCATCAGTGGAAAGTAATAAGGGGCCAACACAGTGCCCCATGTGATGGGGGTGACCAATCAACAGTGATAGCCACCCATTTCCTCATCACCTATTAACCTACTGGAGTACCTGGGTTTTCAAGTAACAAAGAACTGTGAGCTTTACTGAGTGGTAAGACTTCAAGAACCACAATGTCTCTCTTTGAGAGAACTGGCTGTGAATCTTTCCCCCAGAAAAGTTTGTAAGTGATGCCCAGTTGGGGGCATGTGATTAGAGGGTTCCCCAGATAAAGACCGCCTGGAGAGTTACCAGACGCCCTCTCATGATTTAAGGTTCAGGTCCTTTATATTGTTGCACCTGGAAAGACCTTGGGGAGATATGCCTTCTGATCTGGAGCTAGAGAGATCGACAAATCAAGGACCAGAGATTACCAAGAGCTGAGCGGGGAGCCAAGGCAGATTACTCAGAAGAGGGGAGGTAAATAGGTTGGCAAGATAAAGGGGTCAAAAGCAGGACTGAACCAGGGCTGGGGGCAGGTTCTGAGAACCATAGGCATGGGGCCAGGGTAAACAGGGTGCCTTCTTGAGTCACTAAGTAGAGTAGGAGAGGTCTGTGGTTGGTTTTTATGTACCAGTCTTGTCACAGAACAAAGGCAGATCTGATGAATTTAGAGAGTCTATTCTAGGGATGAATGGGTGGCTCAGTTGGTTAGGCATCTGCTTTCGGCTCAGGTCATGATCCCAGGGTCCTGGGATTGAGCCTCTCATCAGGATCCTGGCTCAGTGGGGAGCCTGGTTCTCCCTCTCCCTTTCCCTGCCACTCCCCCTCCTTGTGCTCTCTGTCAAATAAATAAATAAAATCTTTTTAAAAAATAAAAAGATAGTCTATTCTAGAAAGCATAGCTTAAGAGAGGGTTTGTTCAAATATAATCTACTGACATCTCAGAACCTTCTGAGTTCTCATTAAAATGCAGATTCCAAGGCTGCACTCAGGTTTCATGAATCAAGAGGACTTGAGCCAGGGCCTCAGAATCTGCATTTTTATAAGCAGTCCTCTACCCTATCCACTCATGGGATTTTTAAGAATTCTAAGGTTTTAAAAACACTAAAATTTGATAAAGTATAAAGAATTTAAAGACAGGAAAGTTGAGGCACCTGAGTGGGTCAGTCGTTAAGCATCTGCCTTCGATCCTAGAGTCCCGGGACTGAGTCCCGCATCGGGCTCCCTGCTCGGCGGGGAGCCTGCTTCTCCCTCTCTCACTCCCTCTGCTTCTGTTCCCTCTCTAGCTGTGTTTCTCTCTGTCAAATAAATAAATAAATCTTAAAAAAAAAATAAAGATAGGAAAGTTGAGTTCCAATTTTGGCTGTATGATCTCAGGAGTCATTGACTCTTGAGACTTAGTCTCTTCATCTCTAAAATGCAGACAATGTATTTCTTCAGAGGCGTTGCTTAAGCTAATGGAGATCAAAGTGGTCTGTAAATGCAAACGTTTGTAATTATCACATTTCTAAGCCAATGTGAAATCTTGGAGACCGCCACCATTGGCCCTAGCTATGTGTCTCCTGGAAGGCTCTCCAATGATCTCTCACTATAGCCAGCACTTATATAACACTGTCTGATGGTCAGTTTAAGGTCCTGGTGTCAGGAGGTAGACTGCTGGCTTTTCAGATACTGAACTCATGAGGGAGAAGTGCATTGAGGAGCCAGACGTCTCAGGGGTCTACTTCTATATGGGTGAATTCCAGGGACATTTAATGTGCTAAGCTACTTGGGACAGTAGCTGGGTTAAGAATTAAGAAGTAGATTGGAGTCCCAAATGAGTTGATGAAATTGGAGAAATAGTTAAGATAAAGGAAAAAAAACATTCAATAGGAAAAGTTCTGAATGATACTTGGAGGAAATGATTATCATCACAAACACAGGCTAGCTAAGCAATGTCCAGCCAAATGAGGATAATAAGCTGAAAACAATCCAGTGAGGTCCGACTGTTACTTAAAACATTAGCGTGAAAGTTGGCCACACTAACTGAAGCACAGCTTGAAGGAACTGTGAGGTAATCGTCACTTTATCATACCTTTATGAGACATCTTTGTCCTGTTCTGGACTTCACAGTTTGAGAGGCATGCAGTCCTTGGACATAGTTCAACAGATAGAAATAAAGATGATGAAATTGTTGGAGAACAAGAACTATGAGAAAAAGCAAAAAGATCTGGTATTATTTAACCTAGGGAAGGAAAGCTAAGGGGAGACTTAACTCTTCCCATCCATAAATTACAGCTGAGAGTGACCGATTGTTCTTTGTATCCTGTTGTGGAGTAAACAGGCTTCAGTTCAGCAGAAGGGATGTATGTTAAGGAAAAGGAGACCTCCTTGTGATGAATGCTGAGGGTCTGAACAGGCTGTTGCTGCAAGACAAAGACTCATTTCCAAACACTGACCAAGGGACCCAAGCAGACTAGGGTACGTGGAGGTGGAAAAATGCTAATTTATACCATTCTGAGGAAGTTGGAAGGAAAGATAATATTGACTAGATTTGGCATCAGCCCTAATTCTGGCCCAGAGCTGTGATTTCCAGCAGGCAATTCTCCAAGCCTCAGTTTCCACGTTTATAAAATGACCTCAGTTGCCTTCTCTCTCAATGCTCACAATTCACATTCTGTGATATTCTAATGTGGTAGGTGTATTTAACAGGTTAAAGGTTTCCTTCCAGTGAAGGGAAAACAATAAATGTGCTAATTGGTTGGGCATTCGACCTGGACTTGATGGACTCCTGTCATGGGTTGGGGTGGGGCAAAGCGTGGAGAGCTATAGGGTCCTTATGGGGGTTATCTGGTTCTGAAGGAAAGTTGAGGAGAATGCAGGATACTCCTGAGGAGGAACATGCCTGAAGCAGGAGAGCATGAGGGATACCTATAAGCCACCTAGGAATAAGAACATGAAAGGACAGAAGTGCAAATCAGGTGCAAATCAGGGTAAGCTGATGATGAAGCCTTAGCTATCAGGTCCAGCCAAGCCCAAGGACCTGGTCTAGAATCCAATGCTGAGAAGGCCAATCAAGCAACTGCCAGTTCAATGCAACCTAAAACCAAGAACACTGGGTCTTTATTCAGGTAGGAAAAGCCCCAGTTCTAAAGGTCTGGCACATAGGCTTTGGAGCCAAACAGACATGGTTTTTCATTTCCATTTTACCTTTGCTACTTATTAGCCATGTGATCCTAGGCAAGATGCTTATTCTTGTTAGAACATAACTTACCAGATAATAAAACAGGAATAAGAGATCTACTTTATAATAATTATGGTGAAGATTCAATACACGATTATATGCCTGCAGGTAGGGGGAAAACTTCTGTAATTCAGCCTTGGCCTGGGAATGGAACTAAGGCAGAATAAAAAGAAACTTCAGCGACCTCATGATTTACGGAAAGGGGCTAAAAGCTACCAATGATCCAGACTAACTTTCGTAGCATGTTCACCTATGTTCCTCCATTGATCCTTAGGAATAATTAACTTTAAAGTATTATTACTACCCCATTTCAAAGATAAGAAATTGAGGCTTAGATGAGGGGCAAACTGGAGGACAGTGGCAGAAGGAAAGCAAATGGGAACTAGGGTAATCTAGGGAGGGAAACGAAACAACAGAGATTTGAACACAGAAACAAACTGAGGGACTTGGAGGGAGGGGGGTGGAGGGATGGGAGAGCCTGGTGGTGGGTACTGGGGACACCTAAAGCGGGGAGCACTGGGTGTGGGGAATGGGGAATGAATCTTGAAACACTGGGAAAAAAAAATTTAGTAACAATAAAAAAAAAAAAAAAAAAAAAAAAAAAGAGTAGATAATGCCTGTCCATGCTCAATTTGTAAGTTGTAGAGTTGTGGTAGTACCTTAGGTCTTCTGGCTCCAAAGTCATTGCTCTTTTTCCTAATGTCTATTTTGTGAGAGAGAAACAAGAAGAAACCTGAGAAACTGACAAGTGTTTTAATGTTATCATCAGGTTAGCTGGGCAATGTGAGCCTGGGTTTATCATATGGTCTAACTGCCCGTAGTTGTCCACGGACAGTCTTTTGTCTTTGAGAGGTTCTCAGACCCTCCCTGGTGCTCCAGCCTGCAGAGAGCAGTGCTGTGCATAAAGCGAGAACCCGAGGTGCAGCTCCCGACTCACAGGTTCAAGGGCACCAACTTCCCAGAGAAGCCTCTCCTCCCATCCCCATTCTGCCGCCAACCCTGACAATACAAGGGAGTCAGAACTAAATCAACACAGCTTTCTGTTTGTCACAGGTACTGAATGAAGAGGATTCTTCTGTTTGTATCTTTAAAGAGAACCGTGAACACGGATCTATAGTTACTCTCTCCAGGAGCCCTTAATAAACGTTAAGATCCTTACTGAGTCCCTTAGCTCTTTTTTCCTCCTAGCGGAGTAACCATCTCTCTGATCTCTCCTTACAGACTTCCCTTCCAACCAGCAAAGCACGCCTGTGACTCTCATCTTCTACTTTAGACATTGATCTCAGGACTGGACATTCACTTCTAGGGAGACAAAAAGCATTGCTTTTGAGCCAGACAGAAGGGCTCTCCCATCAGGTACTGACTGTAGCTTCTCTTTTCTTTCTGACCCCAGAATGTACTCAGATACCTTTCAGGCCCTGCTCCTGGTCTAAGACACACAGACATATCACCACCACCAACAACAACAAAACACACAAACAAAACAAACGAGGGGCGCCTGGGTGGCTCAGTTGGTTGAGCGACTGCCTTCGGCTCAGGTCATGATCCCGGTGACCTGGGATCGAGCCCCACATCGGGCTCCCTGCTTGGCAGGAAGCCTGCTTCTCCCTCTCTCACTCCCCCTGCTTGTGTTCCCTCTCTGGCTGTGTTTCTCTCTGTCAAATAAATAAAATCTTTTAAAAAATAAAATAAAATAAAAAAATGAAAGGTCTGACATTTTCTTCTCAAAATAGTTTAGACAGTGTCCTCCTGGAAGCAAGGAGTATGACTAAGTAATTTCTTAAAGTCCCTTCCAGCCAGTGATTCATCAGACACAGAATTTTAATCTGGACTGGACCATTATATCCTGGGCCAAAGGCCTTATTTTGGCAAGTAAGGAGAGGTCCAGAGAGGTTAAGAGTTGTGGAGGCTGCTTGCTGCGGTGGACAAAGCACGCATTTGAAGTTAGAAGTTTGGGACAGGAGGCCATACCTTACAAGGAGTCACACACCGTGTGACCTTGAGCAAGTCATTAACCTCCAGAGATTCAGTTCCCACAGTTAAAAATGGAAAGAACACTACCTAGTCTACCTGCTTCTGAGTGTCATTCTGAGCCTCTATGGCATCACACTTATGAAGGACACCATAAATGTAGCCAACTGCTTTACTGATATGTTGCACTATTAAGTAGCTTGTTCAAGGTCACAAGGTGGCAAAGCAGGATTCGATTACAGTGTAGTTCAAGATCCTTTACACAACGCTGCCTTGACGTTTTTTCAATTCTATAGTTACAAGATTTTCTCTCATAAGCCACGATGCTAAATTTGATCTCCACATGCTTTCCTTTAAACCCCCGAATATGCAGCACAGACTCAAACTGTGGGAATCCAGACCGGCTCAGATGGAATACAGACCAGCAACTCCAAAGACTTGTTGGGGAGGCCTCAGCAGCCTTCCATGACATCACAGTTATGGCCCTGAGACCCTGGACTGATAGCTTATGAGGGACTGGGGACATTCACAAGCCACCTTTCCCTATAGCTCTACTGGCCAGTTTCATAACACCAAATTGGACACTGGAGACGGCTATTTGATGCTTTGTAATGGACTATCTGGCTACAGCATGTACCCTAAAGGCTGAAGTAGGAGGAGAGCGAGCCACAAAGCAAAGTGATAATAAATACATAAAGTTCACGCTAGACAGCGATTCAGGAATTTGTTTGGTGGTAAACGTTGACTGACTTACCATGCCAACTTGTGTAGTCCACATAGAAGAGGTAGGAGATGGCAGCTTAGTTTCACAAAGGAAGTGTGGGCCCAAGGGTTATGTGTTCCCATGAATTACTAAGGGCAAGGACCACTGGACTCTGAGCTCAATCATCACTATTAGTGCACTGGAAAAGATGGACTACATTTTATTTGGCCACATTATTAATCACAGGGAAAAAAGGAGTCCTCAGGTACAAAAATCCTCTGTCTTGCCCATCAAGAGATGGGCATACCCTGCCAGTACTGAATTTGGTGGCATTCTGGCACAGGGGGGTGGACTGGTTGTGTCTTTCATAACTGATGCCTCCCCAAGCTGGACATGGGGTATCTTTCCTTCAGTTATTGAAGAGTTGAGTCTCTTCTCAGACAATGGACTTTGGCCCTTGAAGAGCACAACAGAAAAAGCCTACTTTTCACTCTTAGGCATAAAAAATGTTTTCAAATCTTCAGAAACAATGGTGCAATCAAGCCTATAATAAATAGAAAGTATAGTTCTTTGCTACAGGCAATAAAAAAAGGAAAAAGGGGGGGAGAGAACACTGTAGGCCAGTTCAGGCAACAATTTCCATGTTAAAAAAAAAGTTCAAGTTGGAGCCATGTGGTCTCAATAAAGTAGTAAAATATATTTTCTTTACCCTACACTTCATGTGCCCATAACCTTCCTTTTAAATCATCTCTAACCAGCCCCAAATCACTCTGACCGCAAATCATTTGGTGGCTTTGGTCTCCAGGCAATGGAATGTGCCGGAGTAGACGGGGAGTCGCTACCAAGAGTGCTCAGAGGGAGCTTCCACTCCCCCTGCTCAGGCACACAGACCCCAGCAAAGCCCTGAAAGGGTTCGGCGCTGAGATAGCACATGACATCATAGCTCAATCATTCAGGAAAAAACTGCAACGGCTGCAGAATAGCACAACATGCCACAAACCACAGTGGGCAGATAAAGCCGAAGAACAGCTTTTCTTATGAAAACATTCACGAATACCACAGGCAGCTGGCAGAGACACGTTTAATTACATTTACAGAAACCCATTGTATCCATCAACCCCACCATCTCTGGAGCTGACCAACAAATGGGAAGGTCGGTGAAGCCCGTCTTAAAAATGAGAAAGCCAGGAGACCTTGAAGTTTATGTCAATGCATTTCATAATATGTATTTCAACTAGATTTGACCCAGCTGTAAAATCGTTTGATAGGCTTTGAAAGGGTTTCCAAGTGAAGTAGACCTTAATAGTCACCTTTCTCTAAGTTTACAGCTGGAGATTAAGGGCAGCCCAAGGTGTGAGTTATCAATTATTCAATTCATGATTAATTTAAGAGACGCTGAGCTTCTCCTGGGTATAAACAAAGCTAAAGCGACTGCCATCTGCCATCACATCAGAGGACCCAGTCTTGTATTTTGCAAGTGCCACTGGAACTTTTATTTTCTTGAAAAGGAATTGTTTAGAGTTAAGTATATAGACTTTGAATGGATGGCAAATGTACTGGGTGTGCCTTTAGGCATCTCAGAGAAACAAAGTTCAGCATGCACCAGCAAAGCATGATTAAAGCTCAAGAGAAACAAAACAAAACTGTCCAAATAAAATGCTTTAAAAAGAGTACATAAGCATCCTCCTACAATAATCGTTAAAGTAGGAGTTTGAAAGGTGACTGCAGAATCTGTGTGAGACAAGAAGGATATGCCTGAAAAGTCCCACGGACTTGTCTAATTTTAGCCCCAGAGATCTATCATCGCTGCTAATTCTAGTCTGTGATTTCACCTAAGTGAAAGGAGATTTTCAATAGGAAAGACAAAACACCTAGCAAAACCACAAAGTAAATAAATAACAAATGTAAACACTCTGGTGATCAAAGTAGGTCTGGTCCCTAAAGGAACAATGAAAAATTACATAGTAGCTAGTGACCACTAATATCTGATAGCCATAATCTTTTCAGAAACATTTTTTTTTATAGCCTGGTAACATATCTGGCAATAATCTTTTTCATCAGACACCCAAGGATAATTTTCCGTTACAGTTGCGGGTGACAGGAAAACTCAAATATATGCTCTGAGTATCTTCATGTAACCTCTAAAACAATGGTCGGAGAAAATTTGAGGCTTTTGAGTTACTGAAAATAACCTGTTTGCCATTATATGGGCAATTATAAGCTAGGACTTGCTTTTCAAAATTGCTGGGTTCAGCAGAGATTTCCCATGGGTTTATCAGCAACAGCAATAAATAAGCATTCCACTGAGCTCACTTGGAAGTGTGAGAAGGGCTACTGAAAGTCTTTTTCATCAGGTGGACAAGAATTCAACTTAACCTACTAGGAGTTAAACGGCATTCCAGTATTGTGATGATTTTCTTCATCATCACAAAGCTGAAAACAAACTTCAGCCCCCTTCTGAGGTGGTCCTCCTCCTTGACCCCTGCCTCATACCACCTCTCCTTCATCAGTAGCCTACCTGTCAAGTGAGAGAGGTGACTTTAGCATCCCTGGAAAGCATAGGTGTCAGGCAGGTCTTTACCTCTGTACTGTGGGTAGACTATAAAAGTCAGGCTGGTGACCTCTGGACTCACTCATTTCACGAGTTCGCCAAAACTGAATATTCCTAAAACTGTAACAGCAATACTTTCTATAAAAAACTAATGGGGGATGTCAGTTTTTCACTTTAGTCTTTCCATGGTAGACGAGTCACTCAGGAATGCATTCTTCCCTATTGTATTCTGCCTGCCACTTGTTCCCGGAGAACCACAGCCAACTGAATGCTAACGAAGACAGGGACCTCATCCAAAGGGCTTTCAGGAGAACAAGAGAAGGAGAATGTAGCGTTTGATTTCGTTAGACAAAGGACTGCAATCAAATGAAACCCAAGAAAACAAACAAAGAAACAAACTTTCAGGCAACTGAAAAGCAACAGGTGTGAAAACGCCCAGACTTCTCTGGGGTGGGGGGATCCCCAAAACCAACCGTTGAAGTGTTTTCAGCTAAAATTCATTCATCAAGTCATCAGCGATTAGGCTGTCAGAGTGCTCTGCTCCTTCGATGCAAGTTTTCCTTCTACTTCAACCAGGGATGGAGCAGATTACCAAGAAATTAGAAGAAACACAAACTCGGCACCAACTGCTCCAGGCACATAAACGCCCGAAAGGGAGTATCATTTTTTAATGGATAAAAGGGGGGGGGGAGGAGAATTCCCCCTCCCTGCTCCCGCCCCTCCCCCACCCCAACTCTAACAACAGAGATGTCGCGCGGAGCCGGACCCACCACCCCCGCCGCCCCACAAGAGCGGTCCAAGGAAGAATTAGGAAAACCGTGGCGGAAGACGGTCTTCCGAGCCCACGACAAGCAAACACCCAGAACAGTACTTTTCACAGTGGTACCGGCATGCCACTGCCGGGAAACGCTGCCAAGCAGTATTTCCTGCCCCTCTACATGAATTTAATGCTCTCACTTACCAGTTGAGCAGGAGACACACTCTGCCCCTCAAAAAAAAAAAAAAAAAAAAAAAAAAAGCTCCCTTCGGGGTCTTTCAGATCTCGGCTATTCCCAGCTTGCAATTTCGGGGCTCTGAATTCAGTCTGAGTTTGCCGACTACAACCTAGAAAACGAACGGGCTGCCACGCTCCCCAAAGCCCGGCCCCTCGCAAGGAGCGAGGAAGAGTTCTTGGCGTGCTGGGGCTCCGGGGAAGCCTCTAGGCGGCCAGGCCCCCGACGAGCAGGCTCCGAGCGAGGCGGCCCGACCGCTGCAGCGCCGAATGCGCCGCGTCTCGCCGAGGGGCCGCGTGTGCGCGGTGCGCGTGTGTCAGAGAGGGGGCTGCTGGGGAGGGGGAGAGGGTGTGTCCTGGGGAGGAATGCCGCTAACTTCCACAAATAACGCTGAGCGGGGATGGAAGGCGATGCAGCTCCCCCCGCTGCAAGCCCTTACCACGCCTTAAGGAAGGCTTTGACTTTGGCCGGGAATTGCAATCACCCGTGGAGAAGGTAATAAGCAAGGTCCACCCACGGTTTCTAACGCCCTTTCAGCTGTAGTTTGAAGTATTTCCTGAAGACCCCTCTTCATTTAGTCAGCATCCAGTCTCCGAGGACACCTTGACGGGGGCGGGGATCCAGGTGGTAGCTAGTAGTGAATTTGTAGTAGTTATAAAAGAAATCAATTTCCCTCTTACTCGTCCTTATATACCCTTTACGGTATCTTTCAGTTACACTATCTGCATTCTGCTGAATTGAATTTATTTCTCTGATGCTGTCTTACTCTAAAGCTATAAATTAATTACTGCATTACACATGAAGCCCCTAGGAAAAGGAATGCTGAGAATAAATCTGGTTTTTGTTCTTTTTTATGTTGAACAAGTCTGCCATTAATCAAGTCTTTCCACCAACATCTAGGCAACAGACCCAAGATTACGACTCATTGAGAGATGAACATGTCCTTATGTCTGGTTGTTCTAGTCTTTCTTTGCAGCATTATGTCATAGTGACTCAGTTACCACACGGACAGATATAATGGAGAAACAATAGGAGAAACAAAACCAACTATTTAATAAAGACCTACCTACTTGCCAACTGTAACAGAATGTCAGACAGGGCCTAAATTTTAAATATTTCTAAAGTTTATTTCATCACTTCCATTGTTTCCCCATCTTTGAATCACAGAACTGCTTGTCATTGGTCAGTCTAGGAACAGAAACCCAGGATTATATTTGGAAGTTTAAGGAAGAAACTCATAAGGGACCCATGAAACTATTGACTTAAACATAGCATGCAAAATGTCAAAAGCATGACAGATTCTTGAAGTAACTTAGAAATCATCAGAAAGTGTGTTCCAGAAATAGAATAATCTTGAGAAGTCCAAAAAAAGAGATAGTGCAAAAAATATTTTTTGAAATGGAAATAAAATGTTGAGAGTTTAGTGTACTTTAGTTTACTTTTATTATATAGCTTTAGTTTACTTTTATTATACTGAGGACGTGATGGGTCATGAAATATTGAATTTTTTTCTCATGTATAAAGTTTCCTCTTTTCTTTGAGAATCAATGTAAAGTTAGTAAGGATGAGTTTGCTTTTCAAACTGAAACTATTCTGGGTTTGGCAGGTTCAGTCCCTTCTTGTGTGTCTTTATGTCCTTTTATTTGTTAACTACATTTATAGAGTTCTGCTAGAGTCACTGAATAACAGAGTTAAATACTTTTGTTTGTCTGCAAGGCATCACTGTAAAGCAGATGGCCTGACTGAGTGGGTGTCTCTAAGGTACTTTCAAGTCCTAACCACATTTCTCCACCTCCAGCAGGGGTATTAGAACAGTCCTCTGTGAATTACTGGAAACATTTTACTGATTACAATGCCAAGGCAAAAGCAGAAGGAAAAATGGGAGTGGGGGTGGGGCTCAGTACATGAACACCAGGGGCACAAAGATTTGAGCATCCCTTGCCACTACTTTTACTAAAACTGAATACTTTTGAAGTCTGAAATTTACTCCAAGTATCCAACATGCATAAATATCTGACTCAAAGACAACAACCCTTTCTCGTGGCTCTGTGTGTGTAGATGAGACTGAAGGGAAGATGAATTTTCTGCAGCCCTTCCACATAGTATACAAAAGGAGGCTACCTTCTGGGTTGCACTTATTAGTGGTGTCCAATGTTCCTGGAAATTCCTTTTTGTTTCTAGGATCTTCCCAGTTGCTTGTGTCCCAAATGTGAGAAATACTCCAGTGTTGAATGTTCTGTAGAGTTTTTTGGTTCAGGACAGGGAGTAGTGACAGTGTTCTCACTGTGTGTGGCCCATAGAGCACCTGTCCCAGAAGTGGGGGAGGGGAGTTCATTGGAAATGTAAATTTCCTGGGCCCTCTCAGAGCTATTGTATTGGAATCTTTCTGTCTGGGGGTGATGACATTACCTTGTGTGTGTGCATGTACGCGTGTGTGCACGCAATTGAATGTTTTGAATAAGTAATATGTTCACATAATTTGAATAAAGGTATGTGCCCTGCAGTCTCCCTACCACCGTTTCCCATATGTCCATTCCATACAGCTCCTCCAAGGCAACCACTGATAATAATTTTTTTCTGCAGACTTTCAGGTTTCTTTATGTCCATACCTGCAAATATAAATTCTTACTTTTTTCTTTATTTTTTAAAAATGTTGTGTACAGAACAGTTACCGTCCTTTACTTTGCTCCTTCACTTAAAGATACTTAAGGACATTTTTCTATATCCTACACTCAATTATTCATTCATTTAGAGACAAACAGTTATTATGCACCTACTATATGCCAAGTAATATGTATATGCTAGGGATATAGAAATGGACAAAATTGACAAACATTTCTGCCCCATAGCATCTATACCTTGGAGGAGGGTACATTAAGTAAACAATAAACATAACAAGTAAGTTATATACTGTGTTAGAATATATTAGACCAACTGAAAAACTAGAGCAAGATAGTAGGGACTGGGAATATTAGGTAGCAGGTTTTATTTTAAATGGACTGGTCAGATGTGGTCTCATTGAGAAAATGACATGCAAGCAAAGACTTGATGTCAGTGAGACAGTGAGCTTTGGAATTATGTGGGGAGTATGTGATCCGGATAGGGATCAGCTAGCGCAAAGGCCCTGAGGTGGGAGTACGACTAGCATATTTAAGGCAAAGTGCCCTGTGTCACTGGAGCAGAGAAAGCAAGGCAGAATATCATAGGGGGTCAGAAAGGCAAGGCAGGGGGCAGATCCCATAAGATCTTATAAGCCAGTGAAAGGATTTGGGGTTTTACTCTTAAGACTCTTGGAGGGTCTTAAGAGGAGGAGAAACATGATACAATTTGCATACATATCAGCACACAGAAAACATGCTCCTGTTTAATGTTGTATAATATTCCCTTGGATAAATACATTGCAATTTTATTCAATGAGGACGCAACTGATAGAGATTTGGGTTGTTTCCAATATTATGCAATTAAACAAACTTCCACAAATGACATTTTACACTTGTGCAAATGTATCTATGGTATTAACTTCCCCATGTGAGATTACTGAATTGTGTATTTCTAATTCTGAGAGATACAGTCAAATTGCCCTCCAGAAGCCCAAATCAACTGACACTCCCACTAACAATGTTGACTAGTTTTTGTTTTCCCACAACCTTGCCAACAGACTGTATAATCAAACTCTTGGGTGTTTGCCAATCTGATAGGTGAAAATGATGTCTCAAGATAGTTTGACTTGCATTTCTCTGATTTTGAGAGAGGCTGAGCAACTTTTTCATGTGTTTAGGAGCCAATTCTATTTCCTTTGTTGTGGCCTCTTTGTTATACGTTGCCCATATTCCATGGGGTTCTTGGTCCTTTTCTTGTCAGATTTATTTAAAGTTCATACATATGAAGGAGATCATCTCTTTGGGTTATGAGCTGGAGACTGTTTTCTTTTGTCCTTTGGCTTTTGACTTGGCTTATGGTATCCTTTGACATGAAATAGTTTCTGATTTTTACGTAGCAGGAGGAAGTATGTAGAAAGGCCTTTTCTATATCATCTACTCTGATAATTTTATTTTTTGACATTTAGATTTTTGGCAGATTTGTATTTTCTCCTGTTATAGTTTAGGAAGTATTAAGGTATGGACCCTGCTTCATTTTGCTCCAAGTAATGATCCAGTTTGTTCCACTACCACTTTTTTAAATAATAATTTTAAAAAATGTTAATTGTGGTAAAAAGCAGATAACATAAAATTGACCATCTCAATCATTTTTAAGTGTATTCAGTTCAGAGATATCAAATATACTCACATTGTTGTGCAGCAGATTTCTAGAACTTTTCATTTTACAGCACTGAAATCCTATGCTCACTGAACAATAACTGCCTATTTTCCCCTCTCCCCAGCCTCTGGCAAACACTGTTCTACCTTCAGTTTCTATGAACTTGATTACTTAAGACAACTCGTATAAATGGAATCATTTTTGTGACTGATTTACTTCACTTAGCATAATGTCCTAAAAGTTCATTCATGTTGGGGCATGTGACAATATTTCCTTGCTTTGAAAGGCTAAATAATATTTCACTGTGTGTACAAAGTACATTATCTTTACCCTTTATTTGTTGATGCATTTGGATTGCTTATACTCCTTATTGTGAATATCGTTATTGTGAATAATGCTGCTGTGAATATCAGTGAGTAAATATCTATTTGAGGTCTTGCTTTCAATTCTTTTGGATATACACCCCAAAGTGGAAATGCTGCATTATATGGTAAGTCTTTCATTTTTTTGAGGAATTTCCATACTGTTTTCCATAGAAGCTGCCCCACTTTGTATTCCTACCAATAGTGTGGGCAGATTATAATTTTTCCATATTCTCACCAAAACTTTGTTAACATGTTTTCTTTCTTTCTTTTCTCTAATTTTCTTCCTTCCTCTCTCCCTCCCTCTCTTCTTCCCTCTCTTTCTCCCTTTCTCTCTCCTCCCTCCCTTCCTTCCTTCCTTTCTTAGTGGCTCTCCTAATGGGTATGAGGTGGTATCTCATGGTTTTGATTTGAATTCCTCTAATTTTTTTTTCAAATTGTATTCAAATTCTAGCTAGATAACATATAGTATAATATTAGTTTCAGGGATAGAATTTAGTGATTCATCACTTACATACAATACCCAGTGCTCATCATAACAAGTGCCCTCCTTAATACCCATCACCCATGTAGCCCATTCCCCCACCCACTTCCCTCCATGAATTTCTCTAATTATTAACAATGTTGAACATATTTTCATATGCTTATTGGCCATTTGAATATCATCTTTGGAGAAATGCCTATTCAAGTCCTTTGCCCACTTTTAAATCAGATCATTTGTGGGGTTTTGCTGTTGTTGTCGTCATTGTTGCTGAATTGTAAGAATTTTTTTATATAGGGACGCCTGGGTGGCTCAGTGGGTTAAGTGTCTGCCTTCAGCTCAGGTCATCCCAGGGTCCTGGGATTGAGTCTCACATCTTGCTCCCTGCTTTTCCCTCTGCCTGCCAGTACCCCTGCTTGTTTTCTTTCTCTCTGTCAAATAAATAAGTCAAATCTTTAAAAAACATTAAAAAAATTTTTTAAGATTTTATTTATTTATTTGACAGAGAGAAACACAGCCAGAGAAGGAACACAAGCAGGGGGAGTGAGAGAGGGAGAAGCAGGCTTCCCGAGGAGCAGGGAGCCCGATATGGGACTCGATCGTGGGACTCCAGGATCATGACCTGAGCCGGAGGCAGATGCTTAATGACTGAGCCACCCAGGAGCCCCTAAAAAATTTTTTTAAAGAATTTTTTATATGTCGGACATTAATCCCTTGTCAGATATATAATTTGCAAGTAATTTCTCCTATTCCATAGATTGTTCACTCTGTGGTTTGTGTCCTTTGATGCACAGAGGTTTTTAAGTTTGACATAGTCCCATTTGACTATTTTTATTTCTGTTGCCTATGTTTTGCCTTACTATCACTTTATAATAGTAATCTTCTACCTACTATTATGAGGTGTACATTTTTAATATGTGTTACATTCCTATATAAAGGGGGCTCTCTTTCTATAGTTGGGTCTTTTTCTGGACATTTTATTCTATTTTCTTGGTTGATCTTTTAGTTTCAGTGCCCTACCATACTGTTTTAATTACTGAGGCTTTTAATTTTAATATCTAGTGGGTCTAATCCTCTCATTGTTCTCTCTCAGAGTTTCCTGTTTTTCCTTTTTTGTTTATTTTTCCACATGAACTTCAGAGTAAACAGACAATGACAAAAATCCTTATTAGTATTTTTATTAGTAGAATTGCATTTAGAATAACAGAATCAACATCTTTATGTTGTTGAGTTTTCCTAGCCAAGAAAAAGGTAGATCTTTCTCTTTGTTCAAATCTCATTTTGTGTCCTTCAGCAAAGTTTTATAGTTTTATTCATATGTGTTCTGCAATATTTATTGTTACAGTTGTTGGTGTTTTATCCTTTTATTATTATTATTATAAATGGGATATTTTCTCTCATTATATCTTACTGGATATAATCAATTAATTATAGTATATTCATTTCATACCAATTTATCTAAATTCTCTTGTTTATAAATATTTCTCAATTCTCTACCTATATAATAATTTCTAACTATACAATATAATCTAAAAATAAAGATTTACTTTCTGCTTTCCAATTTTTATGCTCTTGTTTTCTAATTTTATTGTCTATTAAATTTAGTTCAATGTTAAATAACAGTAGTGGTTGTGGGCATCCTTGTCTTACAGTTGATTTTAATGGAAACTCCGCCACGGTTGGAGTTTCCAGCCACTCCCAGTTGGCATGGTATAAACTTTGGGCTGGGAATGATATATTTTATTACGCTAAGTAAGTGTTAATCTATCCTTATTTCATTGAGGCCTTTCTCTGAGGTTAAGTATGGTTATTGGCTTTTGTCCCAATGCTTCTTTCTAGTATCTTTAGAAATGCTCCTATAATCTTTCTCCTTAGATCTATTAAATTAATGGAATATAATGAATTCCTTAGTAATGAATTATCCTTGCTTTCCTGTAATAAACTCCACTTTGTCATGGTGATTTTTCTAATGTGAGGGTAGATGCTATTTGCTAATATTTTATTTATAATTTTTCCATTGATATCTATAAGTGAGATTTTGATAACAATATTTTGTTTCATTGCATCATGATCAGAGAATATTTTCCAAAATGTTTCTATTTTTGAAATCGATGGACTTTTTCTTTGTGGCCTAATTTATAGTCATTATTCATGAACGTTCTTTAGTCACCTAAAAAAAATAGTGGTGTCTATGTTTTCAGGATACAGAGTTGAATAACGTATTTTATTATCAGTTTTGATATTAACATCTTCCTTGAACTTCAGGTATTTTGACTCTGTCATAGACCAAGAGAATTTACATTTCTGTATATCTTTGCTCGCATCTTCTTCTGTAATTTCTGCGTTGAATGATGGCTTCTATGTTATTTGATGACCCTATATACATAATTGTTACAGCTTCATTTTGAGTTTTATTGATTGCATTACAAAGTGCGACTTTTCTTATTTATTTGCCGGCTCAAATTCTGCCTCCTCTGTGAACAGGGTCAGAACTGTGCTTTATTTTCAGTTTCCTTTGCCTGGTGTGTCTTTCCCTGCTCGCTGACACTCATACCCTCTGAATCACTTTGATGTACTGTGTACTTTATGTACAGGGCTCCATTCTGTGTTGTAGGCCACCGCCTCTATTCTTGCTCATGCAGGGCCCGAACCAGGCATTGCCAAACGGTGAGAGAGCTGCCTGGCACCGTTCTTTCTCCAGGTGAGTCCTTCATCTTTAGGGAGAGAATTTTTCTTGGTGCTTTTGTGAGACCTCCACACCCAGGTTGCTTACATGAGTACCTATGTGCTAATTCATGGACAGAATGTTTGTAGCCGTTAATTTAGGCTTATATTCACAGTGATTTCTAAGGAGTTCCTTTTATTTCTATAATAGAGTAAATTTAGACAACTACTTTGAGATTCAGCGTTAGAATGATTATTTTGGATTGGATACAAATAGTACCTTACTTGGGCAGCCTGACCCATGATATCTCTTTATAGTAATACTGAGTTTGGAAGAGCAGGTATCTCTATTGAACAGACAGGAGATATTGAGATGAGATTTCTCAACATTTTATTTTCTCATCATTGCTTACCCAAGTAGACAATTCAGCTTTCCGAGATACTCCTGCCACTACTGAAAGACCTTAATGTGGGAGGGATGTTTCCTAGCACCCAAAGGACAAAGTTTCAAGTTAATAATAAATAAAGTGATGATAGGTTTAATTCTCTTCTAAAAATGCTAACGTTGTTGAAACACTGAAGGGTTTATTTCGGGAGATCACAGAATGTACCTTTCTGGGGAAACGTTAAAAATACTTTCTTTCGGGCAGCGCCTGGGTGGCTCAGTTGGTTAAGCCACTGCCTTCGGCTCAGGTCATGATCCCGGAGACCCACATCGGGCTTCCTGCTCGGCGGGAAGCCTGCTTCTCCCTCTCTCACTCCCCCTGCTTGTGTTCCCTCTCTAGCTGTGTTTCTCTCTGTCAAATAAATAAAATCTTTAAAAAAAAAAAAAAATACTTTCTTTCGGACACTTTGAGTGTGGTCCTGCCCTGAGGCCTGGGTGACTGCATAAGCCTCTGCTGTCCTCTTCCTCCAGAACACTCACCAAGAAAATTTCAGGGGCCTGGATGATTCATTTTCAAACGTAAGCCCCAGAAGTATGATCTATCAGGAGATTGTTATCAATGATATTCAGATTTAAAAGCATAAATTGTTTATGTAACAAGAGGCTACCTAATGGAGAAATTTAAGTAAGGACCCGATACAGCACAATAATGCCGCTTCTCTTTTGGGGGGTTAGGGACAGGGAGATTACAATCAACTTCACATTGCCTTATGTTAAAGCAAACATGAGAATTTCCACATTTCTTTTTCTGGACCGAAAGAAACATGGGAAAGGAGGAAAATACAAGAAAATCCTTTCACATTGAGACATTTCAGGATTACCTTTTCTTCTAACCAGAAATTCCCAAGTTGTCCAAAAATTCAACATCTGAATCATGCTGACGGGTGAGACATTGTTTGAGCAAGACTGGAATTCTGAACATTCTTAGAGGCTTCATAAAAATCCCAAATTGATGGACAAATGCTTATGTTGTGGTCATGCAAAGAAAAGCCCCCTCGTGATTTGGGATTGAGTTGGTTCATTTTATATTTATAGTATCCACACCAAAGGAATGTAGAATTTGGCATGGGGAGAGAATGGGGAAGTAGGAGAAAAGGAAGGAATGGAGACCAGGTTTTGTCTGTTTGCAAGGGTATCTGTTTTGACCGAGAGCCTCTGGGGCACGGGGAGAGGCAGTGTTTGATAGTTTAGTTAGTTTGTTTTTAAAGCAGAATCTTCTTCAGTTCTCTGGTGTGGGAGAATGACTGGAAGAATTTTTTACTTTCCTTGTTAGCAGCACCATCTGTTTACAATGAAAGCTTGGCTTCTATGTTTTGGCCCAAATAAAAGCCTTAGGGTGCCCATATAAGTCAAACGGATAAAACATGTGTTCACAGACCTGAAGAATCACCCTCCCTTGCCTGCACAGGGCTTTCATGCTAGATTTACACAGCATCTTATCCCTGCATCAGTTCGCGATGAGAAGCTTCTGAGAAGCAAAGGTGGGTCATAGGTCACTGCAATTCACAGCCTAGGCAGCTCACCTGCCACTGAACAAAATGATAGACCTCTTGGGTCACACTTGCCAAGAGAGAGGTTGGCAAGTGGCAAAAGAGCCATCCCTTTCACGACTGTCGTGGGATTGTTCTACATTTGGGATAGGGGTTTAGACGCCCAAACAAGGGAATATGAAAATATAGTCTTTGCATAATTGCTAAAATTGGACCGCAGTTCCAGATTAAAAAGACGTATTTCCGTCAACAGCAAAGGGTAAAGTAAAGTGAAGAAGAGAAAAATGTCTAGTATGAAAACATCAAGCCAGAGGTGGAGGGTGGAATCTGGATGGCTGAGGAGATGAAAATCAAAGCCAGGCATCCTGCCTTTTTCACTCTGCTTTGCCTTGTAGCGTTGCTGCTAGGCGGGGTTCTCAGCTCTCTACTTGGAGGCGGGGGTGGGGGGGGTGGGGGGTCTCACTTCCCCCAGAAATACACTATAGGTAAGGATTTATAGGACAATTACAACAGTGAATGAACTATAAGGCTTGAAAATGAGACGAGAGAAGTTTGATGAGAGAAGTTTCACATAAGAGTGTTATTTGCATGCCATTAGATAAATCCAGTTTTTTGAACCCAGCCCCCCCTGGATTATCTGATGGGAGGCCCCGGGCTAAACTTTCAGAGGTTTATCAATGGCTGGGGAAGAGAAAAACAAAACCAAACAAAACAAACCCATATGCATTTGAAACAGCTGCAGAATAATTAAGTATGTATAGACATACCTTGGGTTTTGTTCCAGACCATTGCAATAAAGCAGGTATCACAATAAAGCAAGTCAAATGAAATGTTTGGTTTCCTAGTGCATGTAAAATTTATGTTTACATTATACTATAGTCTAATAAGTATGCAATAGCATCATGTCTAAAAAACCAATAGCCATGCCTTAATTTAAAAATTCTTATTGCTGGGGCACCTGGGTGGCTCAGTTGGTTAGGCGACTGCCTTCGGCTCAGGTCATGATCCTGGAGACCTGGGATCGAGCCCCACATCGGGCTCCCTGCTCTGCGGGAAGCCTGCTTCTCCCTCTCTCACTCCCCCTGCTTGTGTTCCCTCCTTAGCTGTGTTTCCCTCTGTCAAATAAATAAAATCTTTAAAAAAAAAATCTTATTGCTAAAAGAGAGCTCAGTATCATCTGCGCTTTTAGCAAATTATGATGTTTTTGCTGGTGGAGGATCTTACCTTGGTGTTGATGGCTACTGACTGATCGGGGTGGTGGCTACTGAAGGTTGGGGTGGCTGTAGCAATTGCTTAAAAAAGACAGCAATGAAGTTTGCCACACCGATGGACTCTTCCTTTCATGAATGATTTCTCTGTAGCATGCAAAGCTGTTTGATAGCATTTTACCCACAATAGAGCTTCTCTTTGAACATTGGAGTCAATCCTCTTAACCCCTGCATCTGCTTTATCAACTAAGTTTTTGTAATATTCTGAATCCTTTGTTGTCATTTCAACAATCTTCACAGCATCTTCATAAGAAGGTTCTATCTCAAGAAGCTACTTTCTTTGCTTATCCATAAGGAACAACTCCTCACCCATCAAAATTTTATCAAGAGATGGCAGCAATTCAAGTAAAATAAGAATGAAAATAATCTGAAAGAGTGGACAAATGACATTGGGAAAATGGTGCCCACAGGCTTGCTCAACACAAGGTTGCCACCAATTTGTAAGAAAAGCAGTATCTGCAAAAGTACAAGAGAAAAAGGACAGTAAAACTATGCTTGTATCTGCTAGTCTGGAATGTGGCTCTCAAGTCATGTGGATCAGAATCAAATGGTTCTTGAAAAAAATGCAGATTCCTGGCTCCACCCCTTGGATTCAGAGGGTCAGGGCAGGGGCCAAGGATCTGGATTTTAAACCAGAATACTCAGTGACTTGATGCAAATGAGCATTAGAATTTACTTTGAGAATTGCTAGTTTGGAATATTGTGTTACCTTATTTAAAAAAAGAGATAGAAGTAAAATAGCATTTGTTGAGTTCTTACTACCTGTGGTTTTCTGTAAACACTGTGTCACTGAATTCTGACAAAGAATTCTGGGAGGACGATTTAGTCAGGCATAGTCAGGGTCTGCATCTGAAGACTGGACTCTTCCATTGGCAAGCGTGTTGTTGCCTCTTCTACACATGGGAGAAGATCAGGATGTGCAGGGGCGGACTACACAGCCTGGGTGTGGTGTTTCTTGTTTCAGCCTGCCTCCCCTAACCGGCCTCCACACGGCCCCCATAATCTAGCGAATGCAAATCTTGCCATGGCATAACAGTTCACTATCTTTATTACACTGTGGTTTACTTTTTTCATTGAGCAGTATAATTAAACATCTTTTTGGTTGGGTTCCCTGAATTTTGGCCCACTGGAGGACATTTTTTTGGAACTGCCACTAGGGTAAAAAAAGGAATTTAGAAGCATTAATTAAGTCTTTTGACTACATGGTTCACAAGGAGCGATGGTGGTTTATGTCTTAGATTCAGTTAATGTTGCTCTCTTTCAGGGCAGCAGGCTGTGTGTTTCATCCACTGGCATTCTTGAACAGTCATACTTATAGTCAGGAAAATGTGTGAATGGATTTGCAGAAAATCATCTGCCCATTGGTTAGGAGAACTACACTTCACCATAGTTTTGTTTGAGACTAAGTTTGCTTACAGGTACATCTGATGTTCTTGAAAACTTGCAGAAGGTGAGGCCTGGGGTGGCCCTGGACCCCTGGATTCTGTTCTTTTCTGTTGTTTTTGTTCTTTTAGGAAATCCATTAGCAACAGGAGATTCGGAAGTACCCATTCGACCTAATCAGACTTCTCAAACATTGTATGTGTAAGATAGCCCTGGAGTTTGTTATATATACACATTCCCTAGTCATTGTCATCCCTCACTATTAAGCATCATAGATCGAGATGGTTCTACTGGAAGATCTCCCACTACAATGTGAGAAATAGCAGACCCCAAACTTCTCCGACCCTACTATTACTAGTCCAGTCTAAGCCACAATTCTTTCCAGCCCAGACAACTGGAGAGCCTCCCAATTAGTTACCCCCACAACTGCCCGCATATCACCTTGACATGCAGATGGAGTTAGATCATTTCCCTGTTTAGAAAAAGTAAGTGGCTGCCTGTTTTGATTCCAGTAAAACAAAAGTCATTTAAATGCTCCAGAGGACATGCAGGCTGCAGCTGCTGCCTACTCCTCCAAGCCCTCCATGTCCCGTCTATAGTACAGTCTGCTGCTTTCCCCTCATCTCCTGGTCCATTGCAACTGCTTTCACACTTAACGGCCTTTGTTCCAGTTTCTACTCACACTTGAAGCCTTCGTTCTTAAGTCACCCATTGAGAAAGTCTTCCTCCATCATTAGACTTCGCTTTTCTACAACTCATCAAAGATATTTTGTGACTTTGTTTGTACAAAGTGACTCTCCAGCAGAAGGGTGGGTTCCAAAAGCATGTCCATACCCGTAGCTCACCGCCCTGGGGAGACCTGGCACGTAATAGGAGCTCGAAGGAAGGGGCAGTCAGGGCCTGGCCACGGCTGGGCACCCGTCTCATTAAAAACTGCAAATAGTGTACCAGATACATTGGATGTTGAATTAAGAGTATGATAAAAAAAATTTTGCCGCCTTCTAGAAACCTGGAAATAAATCCAAGAGAACACATCCATGTGGAAAAAAAAAAGTGTGTACAAGAATTTATAAAGACCTGATAGATAAGAAAACTGAGGAACAAAGGAGGAGTGAAGCTCATGAATAAGCAAATACATATTTCATAGCAGCCAGTATTTACCTTGGAGGAAAGAGCTCATTCTCACGGCTGGGCAAAGGTGACAGGTAGCATTTTTGAGCCCTGATGTTAAGAGCATCCAATCACAATGGAGTGACTCCCTTGCCATGTCCTTCTACCATATTTAGAAGAGATTTTTGCATCTCCTCCTAATATTTGAATATGGATGGCCTGTCAAAACTCTTCCTGTGCAATGAAAGGGTAAAATAATGACTAAGATGAGGTTGTCACTGAAAGATTTTTGAGATGCAGTGACATATGATTCCGGTAGGTTACCTATAACACTATGTCCAACACCCTCTTGGGAAGCCAGCAGCTGGAGATGCCCAGTCTCTGTTAATAACCTATGCCAGAAGCACAGGTTAGTTTGCACCGAGTAGCCACTTCATTTTTTTAAAAAAAGATTTCATTTATTAATTTGACAGAGAGAGAGAGAGAGAGAGAGAGAGAACGCACAAGCAGGGGGAGGGGCAGAGGGAGAGGGAGAAGCAGGCTCCTTACCCAGCAGGGAGTTCAATCCTAGGACTCTGGGACCATGACCTCAGCTGAAGGCAGACTCTTAATCAACTGAGCCACCCAGGTGCCCCCAGATGTAGACTTAAAGAGTTATTGCCACCCTAGGAATGTAGCATGAAGTCTGAATATGTCATAAGATCAATCATTTCAACCACTCTATATTTTACAGGCATGTTTACATGGTTATTTCGTTGGCTGATTCCAATTATTCTGTGAGACAGATACAGTGATCTCCATTCTACAGAAAAGAAAACTGAGGCTTGGAGTATAAGTGTCTTAGTTGAGACCATCTAGCCCATCAAAGAAATGGAGTGCTCATCTCTCTTTTTGTAGCTGCCTCTCATTTCCCTCCCCTGTTCTCATTAGAATTACTTTCTTTTCTTCCCTAAGAGCAATCCAGAACTCAACTGATGTTTTCTTTGCATTGCAATAGTAGGGACTTCAAAATCTTATTCAAACATCTCTTTCTCCCTCCAAAACTCAACCCCTTACAATATTTATTTCTCATGTTGGAAGAAAGTCAAGCTGTGGGGTAGTAGAGGGAACTTAACTTCATAATTTCATAACTATACTTCCTGATGTTTCACTTTTCTTCTTCTTGCTGTTTCAAAAACAACCATGATATTTATTAAGAGAAATTATTATTGATATGACAGACAATATATATATATATAATTTAATTGTCATAAATTGTCATGTTGATTTTATACATGTTCTCATTTTATAGTGCAGGACACTCAAGTCTGAGGAGTTGAATCACTTGCTGAAGAGCCCATGGAAAATTACTGAGGGGCCAGGATCCAGACCCATGGAGTCTGACAACCTGACTCAACTTGTAGGCTTTGCTCTTTTACTTCATTATACTCTTTCTTGGACTCTGATGATTCGCACAGCGTAGTGGAGCGCCCCCAAGCTTTGATCAAAACACACAAGCATGGCGACGGGCAGAGGGAGAGGGAGAAGCAGGCTCCTCACTGAGCAGGAAGCTCAATCCTAGGACCCTGGGACCATGACCTCAGCCAAAGACAGCTCTTAACTAACTGAGCCACCCAGGTGCCCCCAGATGTAGACTTTAAAGAGTTCCTGCCACCCTAGGAATGTAGCACAGAGCTTCTGCTCTGTGACCCAGTAGCTGCTAAAGCTGTGAATCCCAAGAGAGGGAACCCACCTCCAAACCTCATTCTCCTGCAACAGATGCTTGCTTATGAGAAATCAGCTTACTGATGCCCAGTCTCTGTTAATAACCTATGCCAGAAGCACAGGTTAGTTGGGTGCCTGGGTGGCTCAGTTGGTTAAGAGTCGGACTCTGGATTGGCTCAGGTCACCATTTCAGGGTTTGAGATTGAGCCCCGTGTTGAGTCCCATATGGGGCATAGAGCCTGCTTAAGATTCTCTCTCTCCCTTCCTCTCTGCTACCTCCCACTTTCCCTCTCTTAAAAAAAAAAAAGAAAGAAATCAGCATTTTGGTACTATTCTGGCTCTAGGACTGTGGAGGAGAAAGAAAACCATTTTTCTTGGTGTATCACTTAAGATTAGGTTCAGCTGCATACAATATCAACCCTACCCCACCTCCCACTAAAAACAAAAATTAAATACAAAAATGAGTTATTTAAGGGTCACCTGGGAAACTCAGTCAGTTAAGCACCTAACTTCAGTTCAGGTCATGATCTCGGGATCCTGACATCGAGCCCCACATGAGGCTCCATGCTCATTGTGGAATCTGATTCTCTTTTTCCCTCTGCTCCTCTCCCTGCCCTTCCCCATGCCCTTACTTGTGCATGCATTATTATTTGCTCATGATTTTCAGGGACTCGGGTGTCCTTCTATTTTGCTGTTTCACCCTTATTAGTATATGGCCTCATTTCTAAGGGTGGATACTCGAGTGCCACTGTCATATCCCCTTTCCAGCCAGGAAGAAGGGAGAAGAGGTAAGGGCATGTGTGAGCTGTCTTTCAAGGTGCCCACGACACTTCTGTTTCCACCTCTGTGGTGGCCTGGACTTACTCAAATTGCCACATTAGTGGTGATGGTGCAGTGGACCTGCCTAAGATATAGGGCTTCTATTATTTGAGGTCTTGCTAGGGTAAGTGACCAGAGATCCTGCCACAGTCTCCATTCTAAAGTCTCCTTTGACATCCCATGGCAGTCATTTCCAAAACTTAGGGTCTTCAGAATCACCTGAGAAACTTGTTAAAAATTCAGATTATTGGATCCACTGTTAAACATTCTCATAGTGGATTTGGAATGGGGCGCAATGATCCTCATTTTCCTCAAGTAGCTTACCTCTTCATTCAGGTGATCCTGATGCACAGGGTCAGGGACACAACTGTCTCTGCCTCTTGAGAAATATCAAGAGGTTCAATCAGAAACCAGAAATAGAGAATAGACGGTATGATGTAATCTGGTGAACTCAGTTAAGAAAATCAATCCCATTTGTGTCTCCATGTTAAAATGATACACATTATCTAACCTGCTTCTCTTATAGCTGCAGGGGAGTTTCTAAACTGAAAGAAATACCAGTAAATTCTCCTTTGTGAGAAAAGAGGATGAAATCAGTAAAATATTTTTTGGTTCTATGAACTATCCTACTCTGAATTAATTTAGGATATTTTTTACATTTAAGATTCATTCTTTAAAATGATCTAAGGTAGATAAGGCCTTATCCTTAAGGCTTGAAACAAGGAAAAGTTTAACCATCTCAAAAGATGCATGCAGCTATAAGTCCACATTAAGTCCACTTAAAATAAAGCAAGTTATAAAGAAGACAGGATATCTATGATTACAGATTCTTTGGTCACAGAATTAAGGTTGATTCCTTAAAACACAACCCAGTTTAAACTCACAGCCAAAAGGAATGTGTAAAGAATAGGCAAAAAATATTGTGGCAGTCATCAAAACCCAAGAATTCTTAAAAAAAAAAAAGAAAGAAAAAGATTGAGAAAAAATGGTAACATTATCATTCCTTCCTTTACAATCACATCATAAATAACCTTCTCCAGCTAGCAACAAGCTCTTTTATCCATAATTGGAAGGCAGAGACCTCATAAATTGACTGGGATAGTCTTCCCTTGTGTGACCACAAAGCAGTGATTATGTGAAACTGTAGGCCCCTGCTGGTATGTTTCTTCAGAGCAAGCCACTGGTGGAATTGAGAGTAGTTGACATTCATTGCTTTGGGGATGGACACCTCAAAGACAGTGTGCGAAGAATCACAAGCACCCCTTTGGCTGGGGACTTAGCAACGTGGTCTTTCAGATGTCACCTCAGACATCTCTGAGACTCACCCGCCCGAGAATCAAGCACTGCCATTGCCATGCACCCAATATACCCTTGGTGGAGGTGGCAAGGTGTGTCTACATGTGCCTTTGATTATCTAAAGAGAATAAATATAAAAAACAAAACCTAATCCAAGAAGGAATAGAAATTCAGTCTTCTCCTGCCCTGTTGAAATATAATGTCAGTACTTACGATTTTTTTTTTTAATTTTATTTTTGCCACTAAATGGACTCTGGCCAGATACGGACACTAACCCCAATTTCTGTTATTTTCTTTGTGAAGCAGTAAGAAGAATGTCTTCATGATTACCAAAAGTATGTGTGGATAGGTGGTAATGAAGATCAGTCATTTTTTCCTTGTGTGATACCCAAGCCCTTTGTGGTATAGATCACAATGTAGCTTTAAAAAAGAATCATACATTTATTTCCATGATGATTGGACAGGAAGTGTGTAAAACTAAGTATGAATATGATTTGTATTGTCAATGTCTTTTATATGAGTTTTTTAAAAGTAATGTCTTATAAAAGTTTTTTTTTTAATTTAGTATCTTCCTTAGGAATTAGGGCAAAACTATCCAAAATATACACTGCAAGAAATATGAGCCAAATCCTATACATAACAGTTCATTCTCATGGCCTATTCTTTTAATCATGGAACCCTAATCTATCAACTTCTTAACATTCCTGCATTAGTGCTTATTGGCTCCAGCCATCCCTCACTTTGAGAAATCCTGCTGCTATTGTATTTTAAAGATCCACAGCCTATTGGCAATATCACTGCTCTGGTTTTTATTCATATATGCAGTTTTGGACAATTCGAACAGCTCATTGAACGCCACCGTCCCACACTGATGTGGTTTATCCTGCAGAGCTATGGAGGAACACATGCTTTTGGAAAGAGAGGCCTTTGTTATTAGGATTGATTTCATTTCATTGTACTTTTGGCTCCTTTTTCAGCACCGGGTTTTTATGAATTAAAAAAAATAATAATGAAAAATATGCCCAAATAAGCAGACAGAATAGGGACCAACCACATCTGGAAGTGTAGATGGGCAATGAGAGTTCACTCTTCAAAGGCAAAGGCGAAATGAGGCCATTTAATAAACACTTGTAAAAGCATGCATGATACTTATAAAGGGTTTTTTCACCAGAGTTCCATTTGTTTATGGCTGCTTTATGGTTTTCCAAGTTGGAGAAAGCTATTCCAAACATGTATGATACACATATGAGCAATTTCCAGAGAAGAAATCTTTGCCAAAAACCATCTAGCAGCCAGCCAGAGAAGCTGCTTTCTCTCTTGCTCTGAGGGCTGTTTTGGGGTCTTCTGGATTCTCCTCAGTGCAGCATGACCTCTCATTAATTTATTGCTATTATTACTTTTTAAATATGAGTAACAGAGTGCACAGTGTCTTTTTTAATAATTGTAAAGTTCAGGGCTTTTAAGTAAAAATGATTAAGACCAGTGCAGTGCTCAGATGATAGATAGAGAGAGAGAGAGAGAAAGAGAGAGAGAGAGAAAAGACAAGAGGCAGAAACCAAGCCAAGAGGTAAAGAGACTTTTCATTTTCTTCATGAGACTGGAGATTCTCCACTAAAGTAAAGGCGCCATCCATACAGACAGAGTTACATCTGATGGACATTACTTATGACATTGCTTAAGCAGAGAAAGAACAGCCGAAACCCAATTCTCCAGCCTCTAAATGAATTCCCAGCTACAAACCAAAAGAGTAACACTATTAGGTCTTCAGGGCAGCTGGAGTAGAGCTCTACGGCTCAGGTTTCTTTTCACAGTGTTGGCATGACTTTCTGGGGTCCATATATTATTTCTGTGGCACCACTACCATGTTTTTAAATAATCTCTGGACATGTGCCCATGAATTAAGTTTAATATAATTCTCCCACTTTTATCCATAATGAGTTCTAGCCTTCATAGCCTGCTTGACTTGGGTATGCTCTATATCTCCTAAAAGACTCTGGGGTAATCCCAGGGGCTCATTATTTCTAATTACTTCATATCTGAATGTGTAGGGCTGAGCTCACTCCATAAACCAGCCAAAGGAGGTAGGATTCTTTACTCTATCACTTTTCTCTCAATTATAAATATGTATGTTTCACAACCAGACCCTTGCAGCCAAAACCAAAAACCTACATCAATTTCTGGCATTGTTATCTGGAATACAGGATGTAGCACAATTAACTCTAGAGAGTATTGACACATATCCAAAAGATGAGGAAAAGATGATACGTCGAGGTAAAGACCGGTATAGGATATACGGCTGGGGGAGTTCTGAAGAGATTAATGGTACGTGCTCTTTGATACAGCATGGCCATCAGAAACATATGATGCTTCCATCAAGACATTTATCTTATCAATATTTCTGACCAGCTCATCTGAGTTCACTCTGGACTCTCTTGGCTTGAGCCATCTGAACATCCTGCATCCCAGGAAACCTCACAGTTATAGTCAAAACTGGGACAACTGGTCACCTGACAAGAAACAGAGACAGAGGTATTTGAGAGAGGCATGTGCATATGATGCATTTCAGAATGACATTAGAAATCAATTATTTCTGTCATGCCACCTCTCAGAATATTTTCACTATCCTCCACTTGTTACTGAAGGAAGCTAGCAAGAAAGGGACATTCAAGAAGTAGAACCTTAAAAGAAAAAAAAGAACCTTCAGCCAGTACACCAGTAAGATGGACTTCTTTATGACTTAAGCCTAGTAGTTCTGTTTACTACGAGAGAAAAGTGCAGAGAGCTTTTTGAATTTCATGGTTTCAGAGACATCAGTCCTAAAGTCTACACAATTTTTTCCACAACCCCTTCTTAAGAAATATTCTATTTATTTGTTTGTTTATTTATTTATTTATTCACTTATTTATTTATTTATTTATTTATTTATTTATTTATTTATTTATTTATTTATTTAAGAGAGAGAACAAGCAGAGGGAACAGCAGAGGGAGAGCGCAGCAGACTCCCCACTGGAGCAGGGAGCCCAATGCGAGGCTCCATCCCAGGATATGGAGATCATGACCTAGAGAGCCAAAGGCAGATGTTTTACCAACTGAGCCACCCAGGCACCCACCAGGTGCCCCTCCACACACAGCCCCCCTTTAAAGAAGGATTCTGTGCTATGCTGTTTGGCTCAAGGGTCCTAGGAGAAGATTTCTAGGAAATTCAGCTTTATGAAACACTATGCAAATCCCTCCACTCCATCTCACAAGAGCTTCTGGTAATATAGGAAAAGATTTTTTCGTTAAGATATTTTTGGGGACAAACCTCTTTTTCTCTTGGATGGGTCACCATGTTGAGTCAGACTTTGAAGCAGGTGCAAGGTGGTCTGGTTTAATTCAGCTCACATTCAAGAACAAATGTTTTGTATTTGGGACCCAAAGAATAATGCATAGCTGCACCTTGCATAAAATCATTACACCAGAATCTAGCCAAAGAATACTTGCACCATTGTTCAGCTGCTGAAAATATGGAGCAAGGGAGTGGAAGGTCAACGTGACATAGCTGTGGTGGTTCTTGAAGTATCATCTTGAAATCAGAGAAAATGATGGAGATTTCTCTGGGATCACAGTTACCACTATGGGGGAAATTGCGTGCCGACGCTGGAGAGATCATGGGAACCGCCACGTGTAGATGGTGGCATATGAATTCCCTTGATTAGGAGGGGTTAAAGAGATGATTTTAGAAATTATAGGCTGAGTTTGCTCTTTTTAAAACCCCCACACTTCCAAGTCATTGCTAGGGGCTGATGTTTGTGTCCTTCCAAAATTCATATACAGAAACCTTAATCTCCAATATGAGATGGGACCTTTGGGAGCTAATAAGGTCACAAAGGTGTAACTTTCCTGAAGGGACTCATGCTCTTATAAGAAGAGATAAGAGACAGCTTGCTTCCTCTCTCTATGCTCTTTATAAGATATGGGGACATATCACATGCAAGAAGGCAGCCATTTGCAAACCAGAAAGAGTGCCCTTAACAGGAACTGACTACACTGGCATCTTAATCATGGACTTCCAGCCTCTAGAAGTGGGAAAAAGAAATGTCTGCTGTTTAAGCCACCCAGTCTGTGCTAAGTCATTTTAGCAAGCTTGAACACACAGACCCCTTATTTCTTAACAAAATCAAGCCATTTCAGGAAGTGAAGTTTGTGGTAGACATATTTGGACTGGTGTATCTGATTTCATTAAATGAGACAGCATCTTCTGAGTTCTCTTGGTAGCACAAAGAATCAAGCAGCCTTTGAAACCACTGGTGAAGGGTACATGCTACCAGAAACTAGAACAATCTGCGAAAAGCATCAGACGAAGTTCCAGGTGATCATGCATTAAAATGGTGCTGGAAAAGCAAAGACCTCAAAAGAGATAGGTGCCAGAAATTAAATGTCTATAGAATTGGTCATTAGGATTTGGGCATAGAATGAGACTTCATAGGCCACAATTTTGATTATAGGCAATTTAATAGTCTTGCAAACTATACATATCAAGCTGAAGGGTTGGTGAGATTTCTATGTTGAAGGTTTTTTGGTGTGTTGGCTTTCTTGTCATTTTGTTGCTGATTAACAGGAAAGAGAAAGAAAGGTCCTACTTTCACATTGGGATATCAGGGCCTCTGGCAGGTGGCCCCTTGGCAAGGAAGGTATGATGGAATGTACCATCATACATTACAGGATAAGAGACCGCCAATTCAGGTCAGTGGGGAGTGATTTATACCAAAGAACTTCTGGACAAGCTTGGACTTCACCACCAGTTGGTAAGATAACCTGAATTCTCACTGTTGGTGGAGCTCATGAAAGGGAAGAAAGAGAAAGAGGTGACTGTGGCAGCCTTCAGGAAACAAGGTGAAATGGTAGAGTTTGGCTAAGGCTCTTGGAGTAAACTTGAGAACTAGCATGGAACTCAGTTTGCGCTTTCAGATCTGGACCAGCTAGAGCCTGGTCACTGATGACCAAGGAGCCAGCCAGAGTCATGTGCACCTGGTCGCAGACAGCTCCCAGGATTGGTCCCACACAGGTTAGAGCCTCAACTCTAGGTATTAGCAGGTGGGAGGCAGATAGGACAATAAAGCAATGACCGCACAAGATTTGGGGAAATGGAGTCACACACATAGCCATCTTGCTTGTGTTCAGGGGGTTTCATGTTATACCCGTGAATAAAAGAACGCTGTAACACATGATCTTCCTTTCCTTACAGCTCCGTCAGAATAGAATCTAATTTAGGCTGCTTGTGGCCAATCTGGAACCTGACTCTGGGAAGTGCATAGAGGTGGGAGGGATGGGGTGCCTAGGTGGCTCAGCCAGTTAGGTGTCTGCTTTTGGTTCAAGTCATGATCTCGTGGTCCTGGGATCGAGTACCGTGTCGGGTTCCCTGCTTAGTGGGGAGCCTGCTTCTCTCTCTCCCTCTACCCCTCATCTCACTCATTCTCTCTCTCTCTCTCTTTATAAAAAAAGATTTTATTTATTTATTTGACAGAGAGAAACAGAGCTAGAGAGGGAACACAAGCAGGGGGAGTAAGAGAGGGAGAAGCAGGCTTCCTGATGAGCAGGGAGCCCGATGTGGGGCTCAAACCCAGGACTTGAGCCAAAGGCAGATGCTTAATGACTGAGTCACCCAGGCACCCCTAAATAAAATCTTAAAAAAAAATAAAAGAAGTGAGAGGAAGATGATGAATCCAAAGTTAACATAAAAACCAGGAGAAAACCTTGAGGAACCTGAAGGCAGTTGGATCAAAATATATGTGTGAAAATGTTGACCCAGTACAGAGGACGGGTTGGACGCCTAAGGAGGGGGTAGGTTCAGGGAGCAATTTTATCTTTGCCCCCTTTCAGTCTTGTGCGTGGCTGGGATTGCCTCTGCCAGTCAGGTAAAGCATGCTAGGTGATGTGAAAACCCACTGGAGTGGGAAGTTGACAACGAAATGTTCAGGCCACCTGGCCAGCCCCAGGCATCTCCTCTTCCACCACCCACCACACAGAAGTTTCCACAGTGGGGAGAGTTCCCAGGGGACAGGGTCACCTGTTTGAGAAAGGGGGAATGCTAAACACAAAGTGACAGTTTCCAGACTGTAACATTAAGGAATTCCTAGCTCTCAGGCAACTAAGTCTCTGAGGCCCTGGCTTCCACCTCGCTTCCCATAGATACTTTTATCCACCAAGGAAATTAATGCCCTCGGGAGAGTAAATGCTCTCAGGAAAAATGTGGAGACTGCTGAGGAAAATAAAAAGAAAAATCTCAAGTGGAAGAACTATTCTAGATGAAGCATACTTGATGGGCTGGAGAAGTTAAAGAGTTTAAAATAAGAATACATCAAATATTGTCAGAGGTGAAGGAACAAATTAAAGACATGAAACAGAAATAAGCAGTTACACATAAGCATTAGAGATATTAAAGAGGAAAATACACTAGTTTAAATTAATATTGTAAATGAATTCAATGACAAATTGGACATAGATAAAAATTAATTAGTGTACAGGAAGATTGGGGTGCAGAGCTTGTTTAAAGGGACTAAAAAGGAATAAGGAAATAGACTCTATAAAAGAAACGAGAAGTGCCTTGTTGGCTCAGTTGGTTAGGCGTCAACTCCTGATTTTGGCTCAGGTCATGATCTCACGGTCCTGGGATTGAGCCACACCTCGGGCTCTGCGCTGGGCATGGAGCCTGCTTAAAATTCTTTCTCTTCCTCTCCCGCTTCGCCCAATGAAGCATTATGCAGGACAGGATAAACCACACTGATACAGATGCAATCCAGGAGAAGAGAAGGGAAGAAACGGAGGGGATGGCACATTTAAAGAAACAGTAACAGAGCATTTCCCAGATTTAAGGAACATGTAAAAATCTCAGCTTCAGAAGGTTCTGAGCTGCATAAGATAGGTCTTGGGTCCCGCATCATAGCCTCGCAGCCCACTTCTTACTCCAGCCATTGCTTGTAGCTCCCTGCAAGTATAACTCCCTGCAAGTATAATTGGACGGATGTTCCCTAAGCTGCCCTGAGTACCTCTTGCTTTGTGCTTCCAGGTTGCTCTGGTGCATGGCTTGAGGGCATGCAGGAACCCCCTCAGCACATGGAAGTACCAATCACACCCACTAGGCAACTTTTGTCCAGTGGGTAAGTGGGGACTGATGGATCAATGCACCTTTCTCATACCTCTTGGTTGGACAGCTCTGAAGGAGAATGTTCAGATCTCCTCAAAGGGTCCCACTGCGGATAGGCCCTCTGGTCATGTGACTGGCACACCCTTCCCTGTACCAGTGTTTACTCCCCCCAATCCTCCATTCCTATTTCCTGAGGTCACTGATGAGTCAAGCTGCTGTGGAATCACTACTAGTAGCTCCCTCAGGCTATACTTCTTGTTTTTTTTAAAAACAAAACCCCTAATGATTTAAGCCACTGTAGGCTGGGTTTTCTATTATTCACAGGTGAACACAGTGGTAGCTACTAGACATTTGACAGGAGACACAGGAAAGGTCTGTGTGGAGGAAGCTGGCCCCTACTGCTGAGTGTTTAAGTTCAGGGTGATTCTTTCTCCCCCAGCTTTATGGAGACACAATACTCTCAAGTGTCTTGGAAAGCATTTTACTCAGCTCAGCAGAAGACAGGAAGGAAGAGGGGGTGGGTGTTGAGGCATGAACTGGAAGAAACCCTGGGTGCCTCATGGGGATGGCCCCTTTGGTGGAAAACTGCAATGATTTCAGTGAGACGAAATTTGGTAAGGCACAAAGTATTTCCAGCTTTTCCCCTTCCTCATCTTCTACTATCTGATGTCTGTTTTACTGATCAGAGCAGTGGGTGGAGAAAAATGGAAGACACCAAAAAATGCCAGAGTGATTCGTAGAAATTGGGGCATAGAGAAAAAAACAAATGAGGAACCAGAATAAGAACAGCAGCAAAGAGCTCCAGATGTGGAAGCTCCAAGAGAAAAGAGGGAGGTTGGGGAAGGAAAAAAGAGAGAGAGAGAGAGAGAGAGAGGAGAGAGAGAACTATCTAATGAAGATCTTTGAAAGTTTTGATGTGTTATCATATGATGGCATTCCTCCTCTTAGCTGCTCTGAGAAACTTCACTAAGCTATTAATTCTATTTCAAGAGTTATGATTATGTATTTGTGTTTGAGAAGCAATGTCATGCTGAAAATAGGTAACGGAGTCTCAGTCTTGCAGATTAGCAGTATAATCTTTCATGAACATTAGAGCATTTGAGAGGAGAATATTAAGCCGCGTTGAGATGTGGATGTGGGCTCACCAGGTTGAGTGGTGAGGCTTGACACAGGCATGCCTCAGATTTGTGCCTGTGAAAACCTGCAGACCATTTTGGCTATAAATTGCTACTGTAAGTAATGGATGCCTAGTTGTTCACTCCAGGACTTCCTCTAGACCCCACAGTGATGGTGATAGACCCCACTGCTCCTGATACAGCATGATCTACTTTAAGGCCACAGCTAGTCAGTAGAGGGATAGGCACCTTGTGAGATGCACCAACTAGAGTCTTCACTAGTTGTAGACATAAGACCTACAAAGAAGGAGCCTTTAAATGGTATAATATACAAACTTGGGAGCAGCTCCTGTCTCAGCATCTTCCCGTGCCTGATTTATATCTTTGCAATTGAATGTTATAAGCAAGGGGGAAAATCTCAGCTTTCTCCTAAGATCATTCCTTTAATTTCCCATTGCCTCAGCACTGTAGGTTTTACAAGTGGGTGTCAGGTCCCTTCAGGGTCTATAGTCAATACTCCTGACCTAGGCTCAACCCCGAGGTCTCATCTTTTACTTAAACAAATAGTTTGTGTGAGATTAGAGACTTTGAGGGGCCACATCTGGAATGATGGAAGCCTCTTCCACTCCAGCTGAGCCAGAGCAAGTAAGGGACAACTGAGAAGGCCACCTTGGGTAGCTGGGCTCTGAAAGCAGCAATAGCCACCAATACTAAAACTCGTAAGAGACACCAACTGGCAAGTAACAGAGAAATGGCCCCAAATGACATTCAAAGATGCTCAACTTCCCTGATAATCGAACTACACATGAAAACAGGTTTTTATTTTTGCCTCTCGTACTATTAAGGATTAAGATAGCTTCTAGGGGCACCTGGGTGGCTTAGTTGATTGAGCGACTGCCTTTGGCTCAAATCCCGGAGACCCAGGATCAAGTCGCTCAACCAATTGAGCCGCCCAGGCGCCCCAAGATAGCTTCCACTTTATAGGCAAAACCATGCAGAAAGCAGTACTGATAGGAATATAAGCCAATATAATGATTATGGAAGGCATTTTGGCCATTACTATAGGAATTAGGAACTATATAATCAGTAGTTAAAAAATTACATTTCTAGAAATTTGTTCTAAAAAGATAATGGGATGGTGTAACTAGGTGATGGACATTAAGGAGGGCATGTGATGTAATGAACACTGGGTATTATATAAAACGGATGAATCACAGGCCTGTACCTCCGAAATCAATAATATATTATATGTTAATTAATTGAATTTAAATTTTAAAAATATTTTTAAAAATTACATTTCTAGAAATTTATTCTAAGAACATAATTAAGCAAACTTTAAAAAATGTATGAAAGCCTATATTGCATTTGCACAGCAGAAAGTCTGAATACAAAGTATGAATAGTAAATTCTTCTGGTCACAAGAATTCATGTTTCATATATTTTATGCTATCTAAAATTGTTCAAAAGACAAAAAATATTTTCTTTTATCTTGGCGAGTAATAATGATGCTGAGAATATAGTTTGTAGCAGCTACAGAGATGGGGAGGGGCACAAAAATGCCCACTGCAGTCCCCTGATGTGATACCTCGTTTCTAGAAAGCTCGGGGGGGGGGGGCGCCTGTCCTTGATCCAGACTCAATTGTCTAGTCTGTGGATCCTTTTTTTGGATTCTAGTGACTAACATTCATCAGAGGGCTCAGCTTCCCTTGCTTCAACACTGGCCTGGTGCTGGTTCCCAAGCAACTGACTGGATAGCAATCATTGGCTGGCCACATTTTCTTCATGCTTAATTCTTTCCGTTTTTTTGGATCATTCATTGGAGACTAGACAGCCTACTTCGTCACTAGTCATGAATATAACAGCAGTTTTTGGAGACTTTGGATTTTTATTTAGAGTCACTCAAAGAAAGAACTTCTGACTGATACAGACTCCATCCCCAGAGAGCCTATCTCACTGGTCCAGGAGGGGGGCTAGGCATTGGTAATTTAAAAAATCTCCCCAGTGAACATGATGAGCAGCCAGGTTTGAGAACCTCCACCGCAGGGGCTAAAAACATAGGCCCAAGTTCGAGCACAGATGAGATTACTCAGTTGTTTGGAGTGATGGCCAGAAACATCTCATTAAGGTGGGTAATTACCTGCTTGATCAGGCTCCTAAATTGCAGGAGCAGTTTTCAACAACAGCATACTTTCACAAGTGTCCCAAGGAAGGATTTTAATAATAATAATAATAATAATAAAATAACAAAAACCCCTCCTCGCTTTATGGTGTTTTTCTCTCTTCTGATGACCAAAATGGTCGATGGCAGTCAAGTTGTCATTTGACCAATGTATGCTGTATCTTGCCTTGTAGGAACAACACAGCTTTGCATAAAACTGTATCAGTTGAGAACTTTTGTTTTTTACCCTCTATCTCACTGAATAGGACTGAGTCTGCCAGGCATTCTCTCAGAGACTCATTAGGCCTGTGTCTGAATTTCGGATGAGTCACCACCAATGACTTGTTAGGTAGCAAACATTTCCCCCTCAAAGTCTTCGCAGTCTCTCACAACAGGAATTCTCAAAGACATGCACTTTATTCAACGTTTTTGCTATTAATATTCATATTGCAACATAATAAACTTATACTTCATAGAACTATTCTCTTCATTCCCTCTAATTTCTCTGTGCTTAATCAAACATTATTAGTCTGCTAATATAACTCTTCTTTGTTATGTATAGAGATGCTCACATTCAAACAGTATTTTATCATTTTTCCCGGTTGTTGGGCTTATTGTTAAACTGGCCATGTTACGTTTTCCATTTATAGGATTTCAGGAGATTTCTCTGGGTGTTGGTTGCTTCTCCGGGTATATTGAGACACCTCCTTTGATGGGCTTCTTATCTTGTTTAAACTAAATGAGAACTCAGGGGCTGGATGTATGATGTACACTCAGTCCCTGTGATGGTCCTCCACTGAGAGAGTATCTTCTTGTTCTTCTCGGTTTATGAGACAGTCCTGAAGATCCTGTCTGAGCTTCAGCCCCTGTGGTATTTGTCAGGCTTGCTTAGCTTCTTTTCTTTCCTTGTTTCTCATTGTGGCTCTCATAAACTCATTTCTTAACAGAGGGTTTTCAATTATTTTCTTGAATTACTATAAGATAAGGAGCCTAAGGTAGGGTAGCGTGACCAGATTATCTTCCACGATTAATCCCATAAGCTACTTCTGGATATCAAAGATTTCATGCTAAAGCATGTTTGAAAATGCTACAGACTCTCTCCTCTTGGAAGATTTACAAAGCACATTAGCCTATATCCATTCTCTGAAATGTCTGCAATTGAAAACCAACCCCCAAACTCTAGCTTTGTTTAATTCTGTTATTTCTCAAACCGCTTTGACCATAGAACCTACCCTCCCTTTTAATATTTTTTGCATGCTGCAGACATTCTGGGAAGTACTGAAAGAGCAGACCAGGTCAACTTGTTACCAGCTGCACAACATTAGCAAGTCACTAAACGTTTTAAAACTTACTCGCCTCATATGTGCAGGGCTGTGTGTGCATGTGTGTGTGTGTACATACATGTACGCACCCATGCGTACAGAGATCCACATGCACACACACACATGAAAACCCCTCTGAAGCCCGGGTGTGAATTGTAAGTCCCATTAGCACAGTCAGCTAGTTTTCAGCTAAGCCTCTGACTGAGCGCGGTCTCCAGTCCTCACCGCACATCTTGGAAAACGCTGCCACCTTAGCCCAGCCCTACCATTTTTGCCTTCGTATCTTTAAAGTCCATCTGACCTCTGTCTTTGGAGGACTTCATGAAAAGTTTAATTGACTAAATACGGTATCTGTCCATCATCCAGTATGTCCTCATCTTTTTTTTTTTTTTTAATTTAAAGATTTCATTTATTTATTTGACAGAGAGAAACACAGCTAGAGAGGGAACACATGCAGGGGGAGTGAGAGAGGGAGAAGCAGGCTTCCCGCCGAGCAGGGAGCCCGATGTGGGGCTTACCTGGCCTGACCACACGGATTCTGTGTAGAAACAGGAGCCCTGCAGCCACTCATCCCACGGCGCCAGGTTAAGGGCATGAACCCTCCCACCAAGAGTGTATACTCCCTGAGGGTGGGAACCACTCTGAGGGGCTCCTATCTAACTACTGAGGGGGTGATTTCCTCTTTGGGGAGCCCTCACGTATGTGCTGCAGCATTATTTGAAATCAGGCCAATCTATACTATCCCCCCAGTTTTAAGAAAAAAAAAAAAAACAACCCTAAAAATCTCCTCAAACTTACTTGACTCATTTGTAAAGAAGGAAATAATACCTGTCCCTAGCAGCTTGTGAAAATACTTTCTAACCTGAGGATTACTATAAAAATAGTAAGAAACAGCCTGAGCAAAACATAATGAACAAACTTAAACAGAGTTAAGATGAAGATTTTTTTTGTATTTTGAAATGTTCTTATTGATAAGATGTAATAAAGTGTTATTCATAAAATTACACATTCATAATTAATAAGACACATTTTTATTTGATTACTCTTCTGTAAGTCTAGTCAAAAGCAAATCAATAGCCTTAAAAATACTGCAGGATATCAAGTTTACTATTAAATATTCTTAGATGAAGAAAAAATGGCTGTATTTTTTTTTTCCCTTGGGAAAATAAATTCTGCAACATTTTGAATTGTAATTCAGGTCAAGAATGTTTAACTGGCCTATTAAAATGTTGATAAACATTAGAAGTTTCCAGATGGCACTGGGTTGCACCAGGTTTTTCAGAGCACAGTTTGTCTATAAGTTAGAAATAAATAGGGACTTGATAGGAACAGAATTTCTATTTAGAGTGGCTAATCTATGCCTGGGATATCACTTCATGGTTTTAATACATTCAGCCGGGTACATTTCTCCCCAAAGCTGCCCTCTAGGAACCACATTTTTTGGTCAGTTTCAGGGATGATAATAGTTCCTTATTTTTCAAAGTAGTTCATATTTTGATTGTCCTTACAGCTTTTGAAATGGCTGGAAAGGGGTCTGGACACAGTATGATAGAGGTGAGGACACGGGGCGTTGTTGGATTTCAGCCAACACAGGGGTCAATGTCTTTGTGCCTTCACACCCCAGTAGTACTTCTCTGTGGGTTCCTTTCCCACTTTATCCTGTCTAATTATTGCAATGTAGCTCAAAGCTCCCATCCTACAGAAATCTTCTGGATTCCTTGCTTCTCTGGATTCCCACCGACCTGAATACATTTCTCTCTAGCAGTTGTCACACTGGATGATACTTGTTATTTCACCTGCTTATCATCATCACCAGACTCTAAGCTCCCTGAGGTCAGAGGCTGTGTGTTACTGTGCGTTTATGTATACATGTGGCCCTGTGTTTAACACTTAGTAAACATTCAATGCAATGACTGAATGTCTGGGTGAATGAGTGGTCTGTGACGTGCTCACCAGGCAAGCATCTTGTCCTCTTTTGACAGATACTTGTCCTTCCCCAAACCTCCTTCCCATGGGTTTTCAATGTTTAAGTGCCATACTTTGTACCTTATGACTCTGCACTCTTGTCCCATGGGCTAGACCAACTCTCTGACCCAAACATTGACCTCTACAGTCTTGCCAGTAGCCGCCAGAATGCTCTATTCTGAATTGTGACTTTCTTCTCCATTTGCCACCTCCTGTCTTGGTTTGATTCAGTGGGAGGCACACAGAAAATACACAGGGCGAGAGTGAGAAGTGGAGAATCTGAAAGATGGCCCCCAGAGGGCAGAAGGTAGGCCATGGGACACTAAGTAGAGAATTATTGCTGGTCCCAATAACCCCTATGGGTTCTTTTCCAGCAAGGAATGAATTCCCACTTCTCCAAACCACGTTGTGCAACTGTCAAGGCTTTGCTTTCTTTTCTATCCCTTTGTGTCCTTGCATTAAATGTCGATCATTTAAGCTGACTTAAGCACTTGAGGTTACCAGACAATGCATTTTCATTCCTATTTTTATAGATCAGTGAGCAAGAGTGAGACATGGCTTTGTGCATATTGCTTTTCTCTGGAGTACACCTAAAGCTCTAAGGCACATTTCTTATTCTTTCTTTAAATATTTATTTATTTATTTTTGGAGAGAGAAAAAATACAAGCGGGAGGAGGGGCAGAAGGAGAGGGAGATGAGAATCCTCAAGCAGACTTCCTGCCACTGAGTGCAGAGCCCGATGCGGGGCTCCATCCCAGGACCCTGAGATCATGACGTGAGCTGAAGTCAAGAGTCAGACTATCAACCAACTAAGCCACCCAAGTGCTCCTTTAAGGCACATTTCTCAGTGTGGTTCTGAATCATGCGGTGGTGGTATTTCTAATAAGTTCTGTGTGGCATTCTTACACATGTGAAGTTTAAGAATCCTGTTCTCTAATGACATATATGGATTGAGCTAATGCCCCAGAGGTTTCCTGGACAAAAGCGACCGACAATTAGTCTTGTTCCCCTGAGAGCCGTTCATGCCCAAACAATTCTGCTCTGAAACAAGCTGTTCAGTCTCTTATTCTGTCAAGCTACAGACCTATTATGTATTGGATTTTTCTAAAGTAAATAATTTGTTAAAAAGCTAGACTTTTTGGACTTATGTTGTGACTAACTAAGATTAAGGGGGAAAAAAAGGTCTATGGCAAATCCAAACTTGCAGAAGAGAAAACACTGAGACATAAGGAAATAGTGATAAATCACCGATTTCTTAATATCCTTGCGTCATTTACTAAAGTATGCTAAAGACAGCTCACAGGCAAGCCTGCACGTTCCCTTCTCTCCTCAGGCAAAGCTGACATTATGTTATAGTGTTATAGATATTACATCCTTCTTTAGGAGTTGCCTTTTTCTATTTAAGGAAGACACCCTTGCAAATGTTCTTTCATATAATCATCACTCTTTCCTGAGATGACTAGAAGCCTTTGGGTCTCTTGTCCTCCCTTAGCAACCACTTGAACACTAGAATTTCTTTATATCCTCTATTTGATCACAATGTCTTCTCCTACATATAATAATGATTCTGGTTTCAGAACAAAATACCTTAAGTAGTTCTGTTCACCCAAACATCATATTTTATTCTGCCAAAGCATTATTTAAGAAATCTTGACAAATTCTGGGTTTACTTTTATCCTAAAGTTCTGGCTGCAAGATTGAGATTAATAACACAGAGCAATCAGAAACAAAACCCCAAATAAAAAAGAATAGCTAAAAATTGGTTAAGGTCATTTCACAGCAGGGATTCTCTAAGGGGTACCCTTTTATATAATGTTTTAAACAAATTGAGTTTTTTTCTTTTTATGTTCTTTTAAAGATTTTATTTGTTTATTTGAGAGAGAGAGAGGGAGAACAAGCACAGAGGGAGAGGGAGAAACAGACTCCCTGCTGAGCAGAGAGTCTAAAGCAGGGTTTGATCCCAGGACCTAAGATCATGACCTGAGCCAAAGACAGACACTTAACCAACTGAGCCACCAGAAACCATAAAAAAGATGAGTTTAAAGAGAGAAAGTAGTAACTGATGCATGAGAAGTTTGAGCAGCTGTTGTAAATATGTTTTACTATAAAAACAAAACATTTTGTTTAACAGGGAGGGAATAGTATTAAAATACATAAAGATTTATAATTAGAAGCTCTCTGTCCCTTTAGTTCAATCCCTAGAAGTAGCCATTATAAATAGTAGGATATGTGCCTATTCAGAAATTTTCTACATAAGTATAATCACAAAGGAACTCAGTTGGGGCTGAACTATATATGCCATTTTATAATTTACTTTTTTCATTTAAAATATAATTTGGATATCCATATATACATAATATATAGTATGTATATATAACTTACCCTTAACTTATTCACTTAATAACTATACAGTATACCATAGCATAGACATCTATAATTAATTTTACTAATCTATTAATACTTACGAGTATTTTTAATTTTTTCCCTGTTACAAGCAATCCTTCAAGGAATATTTTTGTAACATAAAATTTTGTTCATTTGTGAGTCTATGTAGCATGAATTATTAGACATGGATGTGTGAGATCAAAGGATATATGATTCTAAATTTTGGCAATACTGCTAAATTGTTCTATAAATATATGATTAGAATTTCTACTTTTACCATAAGGGTGTGCAGAGGAGTATTTACAGTGAGCTAATTAATTTTCAGCTTCAGACCCTCACTTCGATGGGCTTCTTCCAAGGCCTGGGAACCTGAAATGTGCAGATGTTTCTAATATGTTTAAAGGAAAACAAAAGTAAGATATTTTAACTATAATCACTTATGACTACTGTCTCTTTACTTTGACTCCTCTGCTGTTATACCCCTCACATGTCAGGGGGAGTTAATTGACTCTTGTGTATTTCGGGGATCAGGCTTAGGGAAGATTGAGTTGGGAATACATCATTTTAAATGATTTTTTTTTTTTTTTTAAGTAGCCTCCATCCCAGCATGGAGCCCAATGTGGAGCTTTAACTCATGACCCTGAAATTAAGAACTGAATTGAGATCAAGAGTCAGATTCTCAACTGACTGAGCTACTCAGGCACTCCTGGGAATACACCATTTAAACTGCAAGTTATAAAGACCTTTTAGATGGTTTCAATATAATAAATGGTAAATTATAGATTCCTGATTTTTAAAAAGATTTTATTTATTTATTTGACACAGAGAGATCACAAGTAGGCAGAGAGGCAGGCAGAGAGAACGGAGGAAACAGGCTCCCTGCTGAGAAGAGAGCCTAACGTGGGCCTTGATCCCAGGACTGTGGGATCATGACCTGAGCCGAAGGCAGAGACCCTAACCCACTGAGCCACCTTGGTGCTCTAGATTCCTGATTTTGACAGGAAAAGTCTTTATTTTGATCATCTTTAAAGTTACTTATTAAAGTAATAATATTAAATTCAGATTAAAAATTAATGGAATATAAAACCAAAGCAATAAAGATGAGTGGTGAAACCAATAAAAGTTATTTTGAAATAAGAAATGAACTATTAAAAAAAAAGGGAGGAGATGTTCAAATCACTCCAAAGCAGTAATTCATTAAAAGGATACAATAAATTTTAATTAGGAGTAGTGAATAGACTATTGACTTAATTGATGATTGAATTTATGAAGAGCAGTGAATCATATGATTCAGTTTCTTTTAGCTTTGACAGGAAATGCCGGCATGGACAATAACCAAGTTCATAATATGCCACCATGACAAAGGTATCAACTACCAAGAGAGTGCCGTTGATTCAAAAAGTCATTAAGTGTGATAAATCACTATGGAACAACATTGGAAATTTCTGGAAATATTACAGATCTTATGTGAAAGAAACTTTTAAAACTTCCCCAAATTGGTCTCCTAAAAATTTATATGACATTTCCAATAAGTTGTGAGTATGAAAGACTTTTCTGAACTAACAAAAATGAAAAAAAATTTGATCATAACTTATATTTCTATTTTCTCTACATAAATTATAAAATTGTCACACAAAATAATAATTAGGAAGTATGCAATAAAAAAATGCAGGTAAAAGGTAGAGAGGTATGTCAGGCAGTAAATTACTATAAACATTGTTATTTTTCTAGATTTTTCAAGATTTGTGGTGTTTGTCATCTTTTGGAAGATTATAGTTCATTGGAATTTTTCTCATTCTAAGTTCAATTTCAAGGTTATACTTAGTAATGTATTATTTTTCTCAAAGAGGCCTCCAAAATTGCATGAGCTTCAGGCATGAATGTTGGATCTGACTCTGAGTTTATGAGAGATACTGTTTCCCCATGTACTTGCCAATATTAGGTGGTATTAAAACTTTTGTACTTGCCAAAAAAAAAAAAAAACCCACAAATTTTGTACTTGCCAGTCTAAGTAATATATGGTATATAGCGAACATATGGTGGTTGTTCTAATTTACATTTAATTATGAGTTAAACTGAGACTTTTTTGTTATGATTATTTTCTCTAGTATTTCCTGTTCATTATCTTTGCCCATCACTTGTCTGGATTTTTTTTTTTTAATGTTATCTTTGAGAACTCTGGGTATAACACAGTCCTCCAGTCTGTCAATCATACTGCAGATCTTTGCCCCCATTATTTGTTGGGCTTTTATCTTTGCTTCTGGTGTCATTTTATTCTCTCATTCAAAAACATTTAATTTTTATTAGACATACCAATTGACAGCAGCATTTAAAAACAGTAAAAGTGCTGCATTTAATATGCCGAAGCTCAGATAGGGGTTGACTCAGTTAAACACCTTTAATGTTAAATGAGGTAAGTATAATTTAAGCAACCCCCAATACCTCAGTACTTTAGCTTACTTTCTCCAGGCAAAGAGATGGTTAAATGTATTTCCTTAGAAATCAGGGATTGTAGGTATTTCTTCACCTTTCCTTTCTCTGTAAGGTCAAGTTAATCTATACTTTAACTTGTATAGAATGGCTCAGAGAATAGAGTCACAACCTATAGGACTTCCATTTTCATTGCTAAGAGGGGATCCTGAAAATACAACCTAAGCTACTCATGCTGCCATTCTCCAGTGGAAATATCCCTGTCTTTATTCTCTTTGGACTGAAATGTCCAGAGGTCACTTCCCCAGGCTCCTAGCTCTGTATGAATTTTGATGAATGAACAATGCCAACCTCATAGAAGAGACAAAAATGCCTCACATGGAAACACATTCTGTTTACTTAGTAGCCTCCTCTAGGAGGACAAATGTTTGTTGCTCACCTGACTTGCAAGCGACTTTTCACCTTTAAGGCTCACTTCAAATGCCACCTCAATAAAACTTCTCTGCATCCCCAAGGACTAAATAATCACTCTCTCATTGATGTTTTCACAGCATTTGGTTGACAGTATCCCTGTAGCACGTAAGACGTCTTACAATACGATGCGTATTATGCATATTTTTTCTCCATCAGACCATGAATGTTTTGTAGGTAGAAGTTTGTCTCGGGGCACCTGGGTGGCTCAGTTGGTTAAGCGACTGCCTTTGGCTCAGGTCATGATCCTGGAGACCGGGGATCGAGTCCCACATCGGGCTCCTTGCTCGGCAGGAAGCCCACTTCTCCCTCTCTCAGTCCCCCTGCTTGTGTTCCCTCTCTGGCTGTGTTTCTCTCTGTCAAATAAATAAAATCTTTAAAAAAAAAAAAAAAAAAAAGAAGTTTGTCTCATTCATCTTTAAATTTACGGAACCCAGCAGAGGATTTGGAACATTTGGAACAGTACTTAAGACATTTCTGTGGATGTTCATGAAATCTACAAGCATGATTTCAATGGAGAATGAAATAATATATATACCCCAAATGTCAAAAAATCTTACTGCAGATGTATTTACAAAAACAGAAGTGTAGTATGGCTTGCTCTGGTGATAAGCAAAAGTAGGATACTCTGTTGAGTAGGCAAAAATCATGCACTGCAGGACAGATTTTTATTCTTAGGTTTCTCAGATCCTGCAACCTCATGCCAGAGTACAAATCTATACTTAGTCTTGAGCTCCAAAGACATGTCCACAGGATTCTGGAGACACCATCTTTCTTCATTATAAATGGGTTAACACATTTGCTCTAATATAACTACACTTTACATTAAGAGAAAACTGCTAACATTTATAGAGAGGCATGATTTTGGCATTAAAACAACAGCACGCTTACTTTAATAAATATGCATTTATTTAATTATACATAATAAACGTCTTGGACAAAGGCTTCAAAGCCTTTTAAGCATTTGTTGTAAATGATGTGATCTATAGAGGAAAGAAGGTCTCTGGGGGACCACCATACCATGTGCTTCTGGCGTCATCCCATCTGTTTATTATGTAGTACAGATCTTCTCAATAAATCATTGTGCTTTGGAAGTGTAAGTTTCTCATTTATTCTTCCATACTTGCCAAAGTACAACAGAGTTGAGAAAGTTATAACAGCCTGGTATTTAACTGGTTCTAGAAGTGTGTACTGGCAGGTATTGTTAACAAATCCCAATTATTGATTCAATAAAGAGAGCAAATAACCTCAGGCCCCACCAGAATTCATGCTCATGGAGGTCAAGGACAGATACAGACTCATTTTGGATCTTTAATGATATCTAGTCAATTTAATCCACAGACTTTTGCTCATTTGCCATTCACTTGGGAAAATGAGTCTTACAATGATGATTTCAAATGCATTTGCTCTCTAGCTGTAAAAGAGGTAATTCACTTACTTAGAATAGATAACTCTCCAAGAAGATTCTATTAATTGGGATTCCTTCTGAAAGTCATAAGCTCAGCAAAGTTTCCATAGCAACTCTGACAATTCCACACAGAATTAATTATGTTTATCCTGTTCTTGATCTACTGTCTATTTAAATGTATTACAGGGTAAAAATATACTAAATTTGGTACAGGTTCATACAGTATAGGTTATCACCGAACATACAACCTGTGAAGCATTACTGGCAAATTTCAGAAAGCTGATGTGTCAGTTACTGAATGTCTAGTTGACGCCAGCTGACATAAAATCCTCACAATAACACTGTATACTGAGCTGTAATGTGTCCCAACTGAGGACCACAGACAGTAGACCATTCATTCAAGATCACATAACAGAGCCGGAGTTCAAATCCAAGTTGCTTTGACTGTAAACACATGCTCTTTCTACTATGCTGGTTTCATTAAGTTGTATGTAAGTTTGTCAAAAAGAAAAAGAAAAAAATTCACTTCCTGCTACAAACGTCTGATTTGTGAATATTGCATAGGACACCGTTTCCCCTTACACACCTTTGCTTTTTAAAGGTGACTCTTAAATACCATCTTGCTTATTCTGTCTGGTAACTCAACCATCAGGAATGATGGTGTCATCTGGGAACCCACGTAAGGAATTGTCCTTCTCTTTTCGTAACTCTTCATGTGCCTCGCCTTGCCTATACTTGTGTGTGCCTTTCTTTGGCTGTTCCCTAGCAAGCCATTGGTGAATTCCACCTCAGTCTCTTTCTCTTCTATTTACATCATTAGTAAGCAAATCCTTCCCTTCCCTGTTTTTTTCAAAGCTTGCCCAGTTCTTTAAAAATAATCAAACAACCCCCTTTCCTGTAACCTCTACTTTGTATTATTTAACTTGTTACTTCACAGGTTTTCCTAATTGTGACTGACAAATGTGGGAGAGCCAGTAACAATACACCTGGCACCAAGGGCCATTAAAGTCAAATGCTCTGAAACTATCCAGATGGTCCCTTCCTGCAAGCCTCCAATAAATCCACCTAACCCAGTGTCTTTCCACAAACACAGCACTACTATAAAAGAAGAATAAAAAATATCACTTTTATGTCTTAAAATTATTTAATGACTATTATTGCCACAGCACTGTTTTTTTCTATTTTTTTTTTTATTTCAAACTTGGATGTCTACAGGGTACCCAACAAAATAAATTAGATGGCATTTGGGGGTATGCCTGCTTTGTAACATTATTTCTGATGGAAAATATATTCTGATTCCAAACAACTGAAGGAGAAGCTGTAATATGTTATTTTTAAAAAGGGGACTCCTTGGGGTGCCTGGGTGGCTCAGTCAGTTAAGCATCTGCCTTCAGGTCATGATCCCAGGGTCCTGGGATGGAGCCCTGGATCTGGCCTCCTACTCAGCGGGAAGCCTGCTTCTCTCCTTCCCACTCCCCCTGCTTGTATTCCCTTTCTCACCGTCTTTCTGTCAAACAAACAAACAAACAAACAAATAAAATCTTAGAAAACAAAGAGGTCTTCTTGTATTCTCTTTCATTAGAGATGCATATTTCCATTTTGATTATCTGTGGATGACCAAGTTGCTTTCATGATCCTCCTGCCTTCTAGCCTTCTCCTCTCCCGGTCTCTGAGTAGATGATAATTTGACAAAAGAGACCCAGCTGGGAAAGGCTGAGCTTGCACATGGAAGAGAACAGGTGCTCTTGGTGTGCATTTCAAATCTAAACTTTAGATTATCCATGATTTTGTCTGTACCATCTTTCCCTTCTTTTTGCTTGGCGATTGGTAAAATCTCTTTATTAAACAAAGTCCTTTTTTTGGCTGCCTAGACATATACTGAGTAAGAAGAGAAAGCTGAGGGCTTTCTCTTACTCCCTTTAATTAGAGCAGACCCAGCAGAGGAAAGCTGGAGTGAATGGCCCACTATGTGTGAAAGAATCCAAGAACCTTTAACTGTAGTTGAACACAAAGCTTAGGAAAAGAGATGAGAATTTATAAGAGTGGAGAGGGAAAATCTTATGACAGTATTAGATTAAATTAAACATAAACATTTTAAAAATGCAGATCATAATTTAAAAAATCCAGGTGTCTATAAAATAAAACTTACAGAGAATATTATTTGGGAATCAGTAATTTCATCATGTGTTATACTTCATTAAATCTCTTCTAGTCATCTTTGCATAGTTGACTATTTTTTAAAGGAAGGGGTCAATTATATTGCATTTTATTCAACTGTAAATCTCAAAAGCAAAGCCTCAAATCACGTGACTATTTGGCATAGTTCTAGGCATGTAGGTGTCTTTAAATTTTAAAGCTCAGATCTGTCAGGACAATGACCTGGATTCCTCTTCAAGTTTGGTCCTGTAGGGCTCGTTGCCTCATGCAGTATAATAGCACTATTCTTTGTACCTTGGCTTCTAGACAGATCAGACTAAGTTAGTAAAGACGTGTTGTAGATTAAGATGAACTTTAGAGAAATACCTCAGATTGCAATCTCCATAGTAGTGATTTGCTATCTAAGGAATTAACTACCATAGAAGAAGAATAAGTATCAAATGGCAAAATCAAATAAGATATTTTAATCTGAATTTTTGCTGCGACTTGGTGATCTCCATGAAGTGGAGTTCCCGAATTTCTGGAACAGATGAGTTTGTTAAATTATGTATTCCTTTTCTAACAATTGGTTGTTGCGGCATATCTTAGCATGACCCAACCAGTTGAGGTGTCAAAATAAAAACACTTCCGCGTACTTTCGGTTCTGAATAAAGTTTCTCTTATTTTTCGATAGCACTGTTTCCTTCCCCTATAAACCTAGTTCTCTTATGTATGTTTCCTGTGACATTTTGGGACTCCTTTCTTCAGGTTCACAATAATCCATAATAATATTACTAAAAATAATACTTCTGTGGCTTATTTCATTCATCCATATTTTGGAAATTATCTCTCAAATAAGCAAATAACTTCTTAGGATTATATATTTATCAATGTAAAGCCTTGTCTCTTACCCCCTTCTCACTCTTTTATTTATTTTTTTTTAAGATTTTATTTATTTGACAGGGAGAAGCACAGCCAGAGAGGGAACACAAGCAGGGGGAGTGAGAGAGGGAGAAACAGGCTTCCGGCCGATCAGGGAGCCTGATGTGGGACTCATCCCGGATCTCCAGGATCATGACCTGAGCCGAAGGCAGTCGTTTAACCAACTGAGCCACCCAGGTGCCCCATACCGCCTTCTCATTCTTAAAAGAAAACATTCAACATCTCTTTAAGGCTAAATGAAGAATAGTATTTTCTGTCACTAACATAAAAATAAGTTTTAATTAATTTTTTTGAAGATGTAATAACATTTGTGGCCAGGAGTTTTACAGCAAATATCATACCATTTTGGATTTTCTCAAAACATAGTTTAAAAAGATACACTAACATTACATAGAAATAGAAGTAACCATACATAAATGTAGAGTTGATTTTATTGAATGAATTTCCCTGGTTACACTTAGGGTTGGAAGTGTGATTTTCAAGAAAAGTTATTTGTACTGTTGATGAGAAAGAATCTGTAGTAGTAAAAATTGTGATGACCTTTTATTGAGTGTCTGCTATACCCCAGACTATGGTATACATCTCCCTCTCTAATTCTCATACCGTTTTGTAGGGCGATATCATGATCTCCTCATAAACCAAGAAATCCAAGGTTAGGGAAGACAAGAACCCACTTAGAATTAAATGGTATGTAACTGGCTCACTGAGTTTTGAACCCATCACCTAACAATAGAGCCCCATCTTTTTTGTATAGAAGCCCGTCTTGGTGCAGACTCCCAGTATTACTAAAACCTCTCTAATGCCCTTCACTGGGTAGGAGGAAATATTGTAGTGACTCTGTTGGCAAGAAGCTGGAAGGTGTTTAGATAATGACAGGATGGAAAATGACGTGCTTCTAGTTCCCCTTCTGGGTAAAGAGAATACCCTTCATCATATATTTGATCCCACTCTTTAGTCCACGGTATTCTGTCCTTCTGCACTGAAGTATAAGTCTGCTTAGTCATCAGTTAGATCAGTTTTGACCAAGACTACAATGTGGTATAAACATCCCCTATATGCTCAACCAGTCCCTTGCATATCCTCTTCCTAGTGGTCTAGGGTAGTCCTCTGGAAGTATTCCTTACTCCTACTAAAAAAAAAAAATTCAAAACCATATGTCCTGATACTTAGAGGGCAATAATACTTGATTGTTAAATAGATGATGGGAATTAGACTTGTATCATTATTGTACGGAAAGCCCCAGTGCTCTCCTTGTGAATTCCTAATGATATTATAACAAGAGTGATACTAACTGGTCTCAAAATATCTCCGAGGAAGAGAGGTATATGCTGGGAAAAATTTGAGACATATACTAGAAGTTAGCTGACATTAAGACCTCTGCAGAGGGCTGAAGACTTGTGATCAACCTGTGGAAAAACCTTGGGGATAAGTATGCCAGTCCTGGGGACTTTAGCAATTTCTAACACCTTGTGACATTTGGTGCAAAGGGACTTCCTTATAAAAACTGGCAAAAGACTGCGTTTTACACTTAGGATGACCTAGGGTCAAACAGAGGCAGCACACATGTATGCAGAAGAGAAGCAAAAGATATCATGAGAGAAAAAGCAGTCAGGATTTCTCAGAGAACTTCAGGGGTTTAAGTCTCTCCCAGGCATGGCACTGGGCAAAGGAGTCTATTAGGCTTGATTTTCTCAGTTGCAAGAAGGCTCAGCTAATGTCTGGATTTCAATATAATTTAACAACTAAAACTGTCATCCTCAATAACCCCCACAACCTCTCTTTCTTATCTTTAATATGGAGTGTCAGTTGAAGAATTTTTACCTTGTTTTCCTTAGTCTTGAGCTTTCAAATATGAAGGGATTGGCTCAGCAACACTTTTTTTGATAATGGGAGTGAGGAGAGGGGAAACAGTGGACTGGGTTATCCCAGGAAAGATCTTACGGCTGTAGAACACGTGACTGCAAAGCATGGACTTAGGTAGTTGCAGGAGGAAATGAATAAGGAATCGCTTTTAAGAAAATGACTCAGAATTCTGACTCAGAGCTGTTTGGGCCAACATCTGATCTCATCGTGGAGCTTCCTAAAGCACCTGGGCTTTCCTTGGAGGTCTCTTACCTAGACCCGGGCTTAGGCCACACCTGTTTGGCCCTGAGGGAACGGGCTGTTGCGAACCCTGCCCTCAGTACCATGCAGCTGCTCCCAAATTAGATCAGACACCGATCAGAGTGATAACTTTTCTAGAAGCATAATGTACCATCTATTTCAATCATGAATGACAAATCAAGGCCCATTAAAGTTCTTTAAAAATGATGCAAACTTTCCCTGTTTAGGAAGCTCAGAAAGTTTGGGTATGACAATAATTAAATTTACTCTAATAGCTGTCCTATTATCTAGAGTTTTAAGAAAACTCTTGTTTTAAGTTCAAATTCTGATCCAAATATGAAAACTTACTGTTGAGAAAAAAATGAAAGTTCCACAAGCTAAGAAATAAATTTTACGTAAGATTGTAAATCAAGTCTTTCATAGGAAATACTTGAAAGAAGCAATTGGCTGGAGGAAAATAATTTTACTTGAAGGGGTATTTGATAGAGATTGAATTCCTTAATATATCCTGTTCTGCCTACATTAAAAAGTTTGAATTTAGTAACGTAACCTAGAGGGATTATTAAGTAGAGTCTGCTAAAAAAAAAAAAAAAAAAAAAAAAAAAAAAAAAAAAAAAAAAAAAAAAAAAAAAAAAAAAAAAAAAAAAAAAAAAAAAAAAAAAAAAAAAAAAAAAGAAGAAGAAGAAGAAGAAGAAGAAGAAGAAGAAGAAGAAGAAGAAAAAGAAAGAAAGAAAAGGAAAAGAAAAAAGAAAAGAAAAAGAAAGGATCTGAAACTATTTCCTTTTCTTCATAAAAATCTGCAGACAGCCTATCTGGGGTTGATGAGGTGGGCAAATAGACTTTAAGAAGCTCCTGTCTTCCTCCTGTGTAATATTGGATTTTTCACAAATACAAATTCCCAAATTCCCAGGGTGACCAATGATCCTGGTAGGAAACTGGGAATGGGGTCAGGGGAGAAAAAAGCAAATCAGTGACTCAGAATTGCACAAATGTATGAGATCACCACTGTTAGGAATGGATACTCCACAGCATTTTCAGACTATACTCAAGACTGACCCAAATCCAAAAGTGAGCACCAGATTAATCTTAAGAATGACTCAACCAAGTTTCCGAATAAATGAATTTAGCTGTGGAGATGAGCAGCAGGAAACTAACTGCCTATGACAATCCTCATAGCATTATTTTCTCCTCCCTTCAGGCTCCCCGCTCATTTGAATCTCCCTTCACACACCACATCCTCTCTCTGCTCTCAGCGGTCTTATAAGGAGTCTTCCTTCCGCATACAATTAGGCCAAGTGGTGACCGTTCTTTGGCTGTGGAGAATGGCCGGAGAGCTCCCCCAACTCAATAACCTGTGGAGGGAAAGCTGGGGTGGGGGTATGGAGCCAGTGAAATTCCTACTCCTCAGTGGTGCTGGATAGAGAATTGGCACACTTAAGAGAGAATAGATAAAAAGGCACTGGTGAAGGCTAACCTAAGCCAAGCACTAGGAAACCTGAGTTGGGGAGGAATTGGCAAAATGGCCCCTGCCAATCATCTTCACTTCCACCCTCCCCAGCGCCCAAGACTTCCTGCTCTCTGGAGGCCTTGGCAGAGCCTGTGCTGGGCAGTCTGGCCTGGGAAATCTGGTGAGCTGTCTGCTGCTTCAGCCAAGCAGGGCTGCTACTGGATGATGTAAGCAGTTCCTGTTCTTCAAGGGCAAAGGTGTGTTCTAGCAAAGTAAGCAAACGGTGAAAACTATTTTAATTTATATGCAATCACTTGATCAGATGCCACCTATACAAAGCCTTCCAAAAATGTTTCCTTTGGTGATACATTATCATCACTCTAGAATTTCCCAAATTTCTAGACTCTTGAAGATAGGTCCAGCTGCCACCACTTGAAAGATGGGCAGATGGTTGTTTTTATCTACACACCAGGGTTTCTCAAGTTTACCACTACTGACATTTTGGGATGGAAAATTCTTTGCTGCGGGGGACTTCCCCGTGCATTGTCAGATATTTAGCAGCATGTCCGGCCTCTATTCTCTGGGTGCCAGCAGCGGGCTCCCTTCCCAGTTGTGACAACCAAGAATATCGCCTGACATTCACAAATGTCTCCTGGGAAAGAGAATCTCCCAGCGACCGAGAAGCACTGCTCCATACAGATACGGTCCAGGGCATGGATTTTGGGCTTTTCACCTACCCTCTTGCCACAAAGTGCTCTTGGCCTGTCTCCTTGCCCAGAGGAAACATTTGATTTTTCAAAAAGAAACCCAGGAGAAAATACCTTTAAAATTTACAAAAGAATTACAGAGAATAAAGACACTGAACTGATGATTTGGTACATTAGGGTTTTAAAGACTCCTGGCCTTTGAGCATGAGGCCCATTTCACAGATGTCTGGATTTCCCTCAGAAGCATGACCCCCCCCTTTTTTTTTTTAAGATTTTATTTATTTGACAGAGAGAAACACAGCCAGAGAGGGAACACAAGCAGGGGGAGTGAGAGAGGGAGAAGCAGGCTTCCCGCCGAGCAGGAAGCCTGATGTGGGACTCGATCCCGGGTCTTCGGGATCATGACCTGAGCCGAAGGCAGTCGCTTAACCAACTGAGCCACCCAGGCGCCCCGCATGACCCCTTTTGAACCCAGGAAGCACTAATTCTGCTGCTGCTGGGACTACTGAGCTGGCTGATGATCAGAAACCAGGTTTATGATTAGAACCCGGTTCTTGATTCTAATCTATACTCAGACATTGACTCAACTTACATTTTAGTTTGGTAAGTCTATGAATTTCTGGCCACCTCAGTTTTTCCAGTTCTAAAGTAGAGGTAGAGAGGTGCCCTTCTGCTCTCCTGCTCACAGTTCCTAAATTAATAATCAACAATTGGTAAGATATTGGGGCCAGTGTCCAGATAATAGTCAATTCTGAGCTGTACTGGGTGGAGAAATCTCTAGTTGAGGCTCAGCTGAGAAGTCTAGTTAGGTGTGTAAAAAGTGTGGTCTGAATTCTAAAAGGGGAGTGGTTACATATATTTGGGGTATTTCCAGTCCTTAATGGTTTGCCATGAGTATAGGGAATATTGGTTACCAGAGAGTGGAGAATCTCAACTTTCTAGAAAACCATCTTTTCTTTCAGGTGATGTGGTGTACTCTCGGTATCTTAAAATGCCCAACCACTGGCTAAACCACAATATCTCAAAATTTCTTCCCAACCTCAAAATTACCAGAATATAAGCCAGTTGGTAACATCTAAACATGGCTTTAATGCAGACAAACCTATAATAGTTAGCAGTATTTCTTTGTTGGGTTTCAGGGAAAGGAGTTTATTGAGCCAATGCTATTTCCTGATATTCTGCCTATTAAGGCAGAATGGACTCTGGATCCAGTATTTCTAAATATTATGTCAGTGTGTGTCTTCTAAGAGTGCTAAGAGAATTCCCCAAGTTGACTCTGAAATTGTTCTGAAAACTCTACTCACATAGGTAGTAAGAGGGTAGGCCCCTTGGCTCTACCCTCTGCTGAGGAGCTTTTCATCATTTACCCTGTCCACAATGCTCCCTCAGCTGTGGTCTCAGAAAACAACAGGCCGTTCATCAGACTGGCCCTGAGTTCTTGGATTTAAAATGCTCAGGTCAGGGGCACATATGGTCCCTACACTAGGGACTAGATTCCTGGTTCCTCTCCCTTTCCTCGTCTATGGAGGGGTGCTTGCATGTGTAGTCATTATTGGGTAGGTGACCTGTGCGATGGTTCTAATCCCTACCTAGTAAAGAATCTTAAAGCTGTTGAGTGAGAGAAAAATGGGTTAGAGTGGAAATGCAAGACTGGTTTCCAATCTTTTTTTCTGGGACCTACCAATACTACCAATGTTACATTTTGGTCACATCTCTCATGTCCTCATTGATGAAATGGGTTAATAATGCCCTCTCTTTCTCCTGCACACAAGCATGTGACAGAACACACCCTCATGCATTCACATACACTCCCATATTCTACTTATACTGATAACACAGACCACTCCCAAGGATGCTGGAGAAATGAACTAGATAGTAGTCATGAAACCACTTGGAAAACTGCAATGTGCTATAAACTCAGTATTATATTTATTATGTATAATGGATGGTATATCCTGCACTCCTTATGTCTTTCAGAGGCTTCTCCACACACTGGGGTTGCTGTTACCTCTGTTATGGAAAACATGAACGTCTGTCTTCTTGTCAGTTAGAATTTCTACCATATTAACTAATTTGAATCTTCATCATAAAAAACTTTACAGTTATACTGGAACTGGTATGAAATAATAATAGAGGGGGGAAAAAACTCCAGTAGATATTCCAAATAAATGTACTTTGTGTGTGTGTCTATGTGTGTGTGGTACTTTGTGGAGGGGATACTTTCCTCACCACCATACTCCCAGTACCTGAGACAGAATAAATGTTTAATAAATGAATGAAAATACACAATTACTTTCCATCAAACTATCTCCCCTCAAGTCTATGAATATACTCAGCCAACAGAGAATTTTCCATCACACATGGTCCATATTTGAATGTTCATATTCAGAACACAGCTGGGTGTTCTTTAAGTTTACTCGTTTTTGGATAGCAGAGACAAACCACAGAGAGAAGACATTTAAACAATGTCCCTGACATGCTTTGGTGATTAAGATAGAAAACAATTCTTTAGATGCCTTAAAAGTGACTTTATTTTATATATCCCACTTTTCATTAAGCATATCATACAAATTAAGAGTGTTAACACATATTCTAATGAAGGATTAAGTTGAAATCTAAATGAAAAGATGACAAAATACAAAATAATTATTTTTAGTTGAGATCCCGAAAAGATGATTCAGGATCATGTTTCTTTTTTTTTTTTCTTTTTGAAAAAGATTTTACTTATTTGACAGAGAGAAACACACACACAGAGAGAACACAAGCAGAGGAAGTGAGAGAGGGAGAAGCAGGCTTCCCGCCGAGCAGGCAGCCCGATGCAGGTCTCGATCACGGGTCTCCGGGATCATGACCTGAGCCGAAGGCAGTCGCCTAACCAACTGAGCCACCCAGGAATCCCGGGATCATGTTTCTTTAAAATTACATTTGTTCAATGTGAGAGACCAAGCAAAGGTATCACCTTTGTTATTCATGTCTGCTAGTCTTCTGAATCAACTTAGACTACAACATTGTAGTGGTTCAGCAGGGAGATGCTTATAAGGTGTGGAAAGCAGATTTTAATAATATTAAAATTGAAGAAAAGAGGTAAAAAACGTGACGGACTTAAGGTACTACCTAAGCTAGGGCCACAATGCACCTGTACAATCTAGACTCTCCTTTACCCAACGTAGTCAAACTGATTGGTAGACTGTAGATCTTACTAGATAAACTCAGACTAGGAAATAACCAGCCAGCGAAAGACAGCAGCTTGTGTGGTTTAGGGCCTCTCTACTCCAAGTGTGGTCCACAGACCAGCAGCATCAGTATCATGCGGAGTCTTGTTAGGAATGCAGAATCTCAGTTCCCAGCCCAGACCTACTGAGTCAGACTCTGCTTGGACAAGATCTTCAGGTGATTTGTATGCACACTAAGTTTGGAGGAACACTGATCTAGGAGATAATTTCTTAGTTTCAGCATCATCTATTCACTTGTACAGTTTTTTTGATAACTTTAAGTGAAACCTCATTTGACTCATCTACCACATAAATTGAGCAAACTACCCTAGGAATAAAGCTTAGGTTTCACTGCTTCTCATTCTCCTGCCTTTTCCTAAAATAATGCAAAGAAATAAGTCTCTATTTTAGTTTTGGACATATCCTACCTGTCTTTTCTCTTGTTCCTTAGGCTGGCTGATAAGTACATTAGGGTTGAAATATACAGAGAGGGTTCAAATCCTGACAGAGAGAAAGAAAGAGAAAGCTCACTAATTAATACTGTTTTATTATCAACTCGAAGCATTTGGTTTGTTCCAGTCCATTCTAGCTTTCAGTGAGTGGTAAAGTACTTGGACTGAGTAGAAAGAAATCACTCAAGAGTGGAACTTTTCCATGTACAGGCAATTGGCTTGGGTTGAAGACAGCAATGAGTATAACATAATATTATGTTTTAAACAAGTAATATTATTTTGAAATAATTTTCTATGTAAAACAAACAAAAAAAAAATGCCTCCTTATACTACCAAAGGTTCTTTTTCACACTAGGGGTATAAACATAATTCTGTTTTTTTAAAAATGTGGGGGTTTTTTTGGCTTTTTTGGGGGGAGGGTACTTAGTTTAGGAATAAAGATCTATCTTTAAGTATCCAATATTATATTCACATCTACCTGCCTTGACATACATTGATTTATATCTGCTTGTACATAAACATATTGTCTCATGTAAAAGCAATTGCTGCAATATCTGAGTATTCCCATGTTTTTCAGATTCAATTTCTCAAATTTTCATAGATTGAAAATTTAGCCATTCGTTGCATTTGATAGTGAAAGCTGACAGTCATGATTAGTTACTCTGTGTTTCAATATGACATTTTAGTTAATATTCACATTGTCCCTTTGGGGGATACATCATTCTTACCTACATTATATGAAAAGAAAGACTGAGGTTTCAGGAGATTAAGTAATTCTCAAACAGCTGGACTTTACATGGTATGACCAAAGCTGTGTTATTAACTATCCTCTTAAACTATTTTGCCTCCCACTGTGGGAGATTTAATGGGACTTCCAAGGGTTTGAAAGCAAGGTCTGCCTCAGGCAAAGTATAGAGCTGAAGCTTATTTTTAGGTCCCCCCCCCCCTTTATCCCTTTCTCTGGTCTCCATATGCTCTTCTTTTCCAATAAAAACCTCTCCCTAATTTGACAAAGAGAATACCGCTAGGAGTTAGTTAGAACTGGAAACTGAGTTATACAGATGGCCCCAAATGGAACTGTAAACAGTGTTCCACTGAATGGTAATGAGTGTGCCTCAGTATTCTCTACTTAAATGTCCCGGAAATTCTGGGTTTGAAAAAAAGAACTTTCTCTACCATATGTGGTTTTTTTTTTTCCCTTAGCACTAGGAATCTGCACCTATCTATCCATCTCTGTCATCTCTCTGTCAATTATCTATTAGCTACGTGTGCAATTTTTCCTCATATCCACAAACAGTGTTCATGCTCTATTTGGAACACTGATTTGGGAAGCCCTTATAAAGGTTATTTGATCCAGAGTTGTATTTTCTGATGCTCTAAATTAACAGAGGACTAAGTCCAGGGACACCGCTTATCTTAGAAGATCACAGACAACAAAAAAAATGTTGTTTTTAAATTTTCACTTAACAAGTTGTTTGTGAATAATCCAGACCACCTTGTCTCAGTATGTGCTGCATCTAAAGGAAGCACACATTAGGTTCAAAGAGCTTGAAAACCATGAGTCTCTGTAAAAGATCCTCCAGGAAGTGAGGAGATCCACCGTGCCTTACACACATTCCTGAACTTCCTCATTTACAGCTCTCTTCTTCCTAAAGTTCTTCTTTCCAGGCAGCTGCTTCCCTACGGCCCCTGGCCTCCTGCCGGCTTTCTCCTTTTACTTCCCTTCTTCTCTTTTGGTCAAGGTTCCTTTTATAAAGATCAGGGTCACCTCGCTTTCTTTTTCTAAACTGCCCCTTTACCCTTCAGTCTTGTCCCTAACAACACAAAATACCCTCTTCCATAGAAAGAGAAGAATTGTAAATGCTTTTGAAATATTTTTAAACTTTCTCAAAGAAGGAAAATCTGAATTTAACTATACTAAAAGATGTTGCTGTATTATGTGTAAGATCTGCTTGTATTTCTTCAAATCATTTAAACTACCAAATTTCATAGAAAGAGCTCCTGTATTTTATCTACCAACCATTTCATGTACCACAGAAAAATAAAATGCTATCAGGTTTTGTAAGTACTACTGATTGTAAGAGGTCTTCTAATTTTAAAGATATTAAAATATGAAAAAATGCATTTTTAAAAAAGAGGGGCTTCAGGGTCGCCTGGGTGGCTCAGTTGGTTGAGCGACTGCCTTTGGCTCAGGTCATGATCTCGGAGACCAGGGATCGAGTCCCACATCGGGCTCCCTGCTTGGCGGGAAGCCTGCTTCTCCCTCTCTCACTCCCCCTGCTTGTGTTCCCTCTCTGGCTGTGTTTCTCTCTGTCAAATAAATAAAATCTTTAAAAAAATAAATAAATAAAAGAGGGGCTGCAGGCGAGTAAAGGGAGAGAGAGAATCTTAAGCAGTGCTCCACACTCAACACTGAGCCAGATTCATAGGGCTCAATCTCAGGATTCTGGCACCCAGGTGCCCCTGAAAGAAAAGTGTCTTGAAATAATTAAATATAATGTATTTCCTTATGCATTCTGTAATAGTTTATATATTTTTCAGACAGTTATATTTGTATGCAAATTCCACAAATGATTTTATTCTTTCTAGACCAGTTTTCCTCCAAATATAGGACTATGGATTCATTATAATAGAATCACCTGAGGTTGCTCATTAAAAATACTGGAGCCCAGGTCAGGTCTATTGAGACAGAATCTTGTGACAGTACCTGCGCTGCAATATATCTTAAGCTATCCAGATGGTTTTAGTATGCAGCCGGAGAAGAGAACTTCTCAAAAGTGGTCCCTGGAGCAAATGCAATGACGTCACTTGATTGCTTCTTAGAATTACAGAATCTCAAATGCTACCCCAGTCTCCGGTCCCACTGAGGCAAAATCTGCCTATTATCTAGATGCCCAGGTGATTCATTACTGTTATGTTGAAGTTCGAGAAGCACTGTACACTGGGGTTTCTCAAAGTGTGATTTCTGGATCAGCAGCAGCATTATTACCTAGGAATTTATTTAAAATGCAAATTCATAAGCTTCAACCCATTAGCCAATCAGAAACGTGAGGAATGGGTTGGGGTGGGACTTAAGTTATCTGTGTTTTAATAAGCCTCTAGGTGATTCTGATCTGTGCTAAAGTGAGGGAACCTCTGCTATAACCTCTTCTTTTCTTAAACACACCTAACGGCAAGTGCTCATCATGGTAACTCAAGGCACAGAGTTTCAGCTGGGGGCAGATACCTGTTTCGCAGTCATGGTGATTAAGAGTCATTAACTAGCGTCTCAAGGGCTAAGTAAGCCATTACTCCCAAATGTTAAAATAATAGCAGATATAACAATTGGGAAAAGCCAAGTAATAAAATACTGGTGAATGTCAGCCTCTCATTTTTAAGTGAGTCAGAGAATGACAAATACATTCTAAACCCGAGAAATTTTTCTAGCTTTAATCTTTTACTTTATCGTTTTTTCCCTTGACTTTTCAGAGCATCTATTGACAACGCCATCATAAGTTCCCTGTTGTATCTAATAAGTTCTGTTTTCAAATGCTGCAAGCCTTCTACTCAAATTCAGGTGAAAAGATCAGGCAGTGACTATCTTACGACCTACATAAAGGGGAGAGTTGACAATATGAAGGCTTTTGGGAATGATTCATCATTCAGCTGATTATTGAATACCAACCATAAGACAGATGATATTGGATACTAAGAATTCAAAGATAGAAAGGCAGTTCCTTTCCTCAAGGAGTATACAGTCTATTAGGGAAACAGACATAGCAGCTAAATCATTTTGTTGCAATATGATGTGTGGCTAATGGAGGCATGGAGTGATCATTTTTTATAAGCACTGGCCTGACAGCAGTTTGAAGATGGATTTGAGGAAGGTGAGTGAGTATAACAAGGCGAGAGATCAGTAAGATGTTACTGTATGAGTTTAAGCAGGAGGCTGAGCAGTGGCAAAATGTAGAAGGAACTCATATAAGCATCTTCTAAAACACAATGACTTACAATTGGCTATTGATCCATTACACTCATGAGAGGCAGGAAGTGATCAAAAAAATTTTTTTTTAAATCTCTGACTTTGGAAGGTTTTATAAAATCACATTTTAAACTGTCCAACAAATGTCTGATGCTTCTCAACATGCTCTTTTCATTATCTCCAGCACTCTGTGACTATTGTTTATGCCAGTATTATGCTTAATTAAGCATCACGACACGATCAATAAAGAGTCAGAAAGCAAGATGCGACACAGACCATCCAAAAATGCAGCTATCCTGGCAAGCTAAGGATAAACCTTACAAAAAGAGGGGGATGCTTCCCAGAAATTGTTTTCCCTTTAACTAAAAGGTCCAAAAATAAGGGGTTATATTCCAAGGATAATTGAGCGTGGTGATCATGATTATGTTACTAGTCTCCAGCATTTAGAAACGTAGTATCCAGGTTTATATTCCACACCAAGGATGTTATGCTGCCTCATACATTTTAAAGATACTCTAATGCTTTCTTGTTACAAAATGAGCAGACCTCAGAAAAGAGGTCTCCTATACTCACTACTTTCTCCAGAGATCCGCTGACTATTCCAGCCTGAGGCAGTTCCTTCCCAACGTGCCATTTGGTCTTAGGACTCTTCGCATTCCTTCATCATAGCACTCATCCTACTGAACTGTAGTCACTGATCTATTGTCCTTTTCCTCACAGATAAAAGACAGAAGGATATTTGGTTTATATTTACTTACATGACATTCATTCATTCATTCAATATTTTAGGTGCTGTTTTAAGTACTGGGGGTTTAGCAAAGGAAAAGACAAACTATCAGTTCTTAAGGAGCTAAAGGTCTAGTGGAGAGAGATGGATAAATGCATACACAGGGAAGTAAATAGGTAATTCTACATGGTGATGAGTGATACCATCACCGTGATTAATAGAATAAGGAAATGGGATGGAAAGAGATGGGGTAGAGGAGGGATCCCTTAGCTAGAGTGTTCAGAGCAGGATTTCCCGAGATGGTGACTTCTGAGCTGAGATACTGGATCATGAGAAGATAAATGCTTTACAGAAGGACCCGGCAAAAGAAGTTGTAAGTGTGAGGATCCTGAGATTTCCTGAGCTTGGAAATGGAAAGAAAGGCAATTTATTCAGAGCATAGCTATAGGAGTAAGATGGGAAAAGGGCGTTTGATGAGTTTGGAGAGGTGGATGGGCTCTCGCTGGCTTTACCTGTACGATAGTATTGAGGAAAGAAGGTTTTGTGCTAAAGCAATAAAAAGCTCCTGGTGGGTTACAAACAGGGAAATGTCACGATCAGATTTATATATCTAGAAGCCCACTCTAACTGTTTATGGAGGACAAAAGGAGGGCTATAATTTAGGAGGTGGCTGCTGAGGTCCAGGGAAGAGATGATAACCTGGATCAGGGCTGAGCAGCAGAGTGTTTAGATTGGAAGTTAGGACCATAGGCCTTGCTGACGCGTCCACTGTGGAGGAGGGACAGCCGAGTCCCAGGCTTCCGGGGAGCATTTCGGTGGGTGGTGGTGCCACTTACTGAGAATGTATGTGGAAGGGACTGGGGAGTGGATGGCAACTCAAGCACTTTTATTTTTGGGCAAATTGAGTTTGAGAGAGCTGTTAGATACCCATATCTTCTGAAAGGATTCCAGAACCAAATCAAATGTGCACAACCCTCTATGCACTTTTCTATCACTACAGATAAGTGGTTAAGATCCGGGCTTTGAAGGGAAACAGACCTGAATCTGTACCCCAGTTTTCGTATTAAATCAAACATGCCGGGGTGCCAGGGTGGCTTAGATGTTTACGCATCTGCCTTTGGCTCAGGTCATGATCTCCAAGTCCTGGTATGGAGTCCCCTATCGTCAGGCTCCCAGCTCAGCGGGGAGTCTGCTTCTCTCTCTGCCCCCTACTTGTGCTGTCTCTCTTTCAAATGAACAAATAAAATCTTAAAAAAAAAAAACAAAAAAAAAAAACCAAACGTGCCATCTTGAATAATCAATTTCTTTGAGTCTCAGTTTTCATATCTGGCAAACATCTACCTCATGGGGTTGCTGTGAAGATTAAATTAGATTGTGTATGTGAAGTGCTTAGTGGAATGCTTGGATCATAGCGAGTGTTCAACAGTGATACCCCAAACTGGTGATTATAACTGGTGGCGATGAACTGGCTAAGGAGACAAATGCAGTGGGGGACTTCATCAGCAAGTAGAGAGAGACTTGTGTCTACCCCACTGCGACTGGCATTAGGAAGGACAGGAAGTATATTTGTCAGTAAGAGGGCCTTTTCCCTCCTGCTCTAAGTTTCTCTTATTTCAGTTCCTAGGAGGACTGCACTGATTCCCCCTAGTTAACATACTCTATGTATAATGTGTTCTCTGCTCATGAACAAAATATTTCTTTTTGTATACAAGATTCTAAAAACTTTCACTAAGATATGCTTAACAAAAACAATACCATTCTAACCATACTTAAGTGTATAGTTCAGTGGCATTATGCACATTGAAATGGTTGTGCGGCTGTCACCAGCATCTGTCTTCAGAACTCATTTCATCTTCCCAAGCTGAAACACTAGCCATTTAGTGTAACTCCCCATTCCTGTCTCTCCCAGTCCCCCTGAAACCACTAAATACTGGGCATTTCTATGAATTGACTACTCAAGGTAGCTCCTATCGATGGAATCTTATAGCATTTGTCCTTTTGTGGCTGGCTTATTTTACTTTGCATCAGATCTTCCAGGCTCATCCATGTCATAACACGTGTCAGAATTTCCTTTTTTTCTAATGGCCACATAATATTCCATTGTGTGTCTATTTCCCATTATGTTTATCCATTCATTTTTCAGTGGGCGCTTGGGTTACTTCCACCGTTTGGTTATTGTGAGTAATGCTCTTATGGATATTGGTGTACAATATAGGAGGTTTTACCAGGCAGTATAAATATTCAGTTACTTATTAATTCATTTACTCATTTTCTCCCTCACCAACTATTTCCTGAATGTTTACCAAGGCTGGCACTGGTCATACTTATATGTGAAAGTGCTGTAACTCAGTTGTTTAGAGTATTCTCAAGAGGCAATAGAATTATTCAGAATATTAATTTATCTCCATGTTTAAAAATAGCAGAGGAAACTTTAAGATCTTATGGTCTGGCAATCCACTCAGCAAGCGATTTTTGAAGATTGATGTTGTGCATGGCATGAAATTTACCTCAAAGAATCTTGAATTCTTCCCCACAAAACCAGAAAATGAAGTAAAAGGAAAAAAAAGACAGCAGTGGTAATAAACAGAAGGAGAAATGAGAGAGAAATGGCAAAGATGAGAAGAGCGGGTAAGATGAAGTGCAGTCAATTCATGACCCAAAAGGTTTTAAGATCTCTATGCTTCTTTCTTTGAATAGGAATACTGTGATCATTTTCAAAGAATAGGGCCAAAGAAATAAGCTCCAGAGAATAAAAAATGAAGATTACAAAACTGAAACAGGCATAAAGCCTAACAGAGGCATTTCTTTAATGTGTCACAAGGCATACATTATATTAACCTCTCTGTTATCCCTAAAATGTGATTTGAGAAGAAACACGGATAAGAGAAAATGTTCTAATTTTAGGTGTGTTGGAGAGTAAGCACTGATCAATATTCAGGAATTAACTGAAGTGTCAATCCAGGACAAAAATGAATGTGAACAGCTGTGTTCCACAATCTGACCTCAGGACATTGCATCTTTAGTATTTCCATAACATGACAGTAAAAAATATGTCCCTCTAGCCTTATTTGCTTTCCTTAATGGATAATGCTTCTGGCTTGGATCTTTGTGTGGAAAAAAGGATCTTTTGTCTCATAAAATGTTACAGATGCTGCTATGGTAACACACTTTAATTTTATTCCTATCTCAGAAGATAAACATGGAAAAATGCAATTGGCAATTTAATCTAATATTTAGCATTAGCTTTAGGTCCACAGACCTATTTGGTTTTTGTTTGAAAGGAGCATTGGCACTTTTGTTAACCTGCTGTGCTCAAGCAGAACTCTAAAGCCCTGTCTAAAAGGTATTACCCTGCCAACTCAAAAATACCATGTGGCCAAGTTTCAAAACCCACAAGGGAAAGAAAGCATGCTACTTCTATGACAAAATTCTTAGGTGGCCAGAATGAGTTCTCATTTGTGGGAAGTTGCTTCTGGACTAAAAACAAAAACCAAACATCTCAGCATTTACAAAGATAGTATCAATTTGGTTGAAATAAAACTCATCAGTTGAACGGAGAGGCAATTATTGAATTTTTTTTCTTACTAGGAAACCCTGTGACATGTTGCATTAAAACCTTTAACATTAAAGCAAGTTGTTTACTTTGCCCTCAGTAAATAACCAAGGTTATTGCACCCCGAGGAGGTAATCTGAAGCCCTGATTCCCTGCTGAGGTCTAACAATATACATTTACACAGGAGGTAGAGGCTTACATGCTTGCCAGTGTCATAAAAAAAAAGAAAAAAAGCACATGCAGAAGGAAAGACACAGGAAACATAGTCAATATTACACCGTATGGACTTAACTCCACTGACATTTCCTTTAGGATTCCAAAGAAAAACAAGCTCCCAGCTGTGTTTTTTAAAAGCTCATCTGTGCAGTGACTCTCACTTCATAATTACTATTAACTTTTCTCTTCTGTAATATAAAGGTTTGGCAGCAGAAGAGTTAATGAAGGGTGTGGTCAGTTTACACAGAGTTTCGATCACAAAGCAGGAGAGATCCAGTCTGATCCTGATTGACCATTTGGCACCCTAACCCATTAACCTGCTCCAGAGTACATAGGGTGCCTGGTTCATTCATTACGTGATTAGAAAACATGCTATCTGCTTCATTTCAGTTATTCTAGATCTTTCTAGAATAATAATAAAAAAACCCACCATTCTTATTGATTCCTACACTAACATTTAGTTATATCCATAATGAATACATGAACACTACAATACTTTTCAAATGCCACAACATACACAAATTGCTAGTAATTAAACGGAAGTGCCTACCTAGGTTGTTCTTGAAGCAAATTTCAGCACTCTGTAATATTTTCCCTTGATAAAAGTCCCCAAGTATTTACAGTCTGTAGATGAGATCAGACTCTTGAAACGGTAAAGATTAAATGAGAGGAGAATGAGAGTGAAAGAGAGGTTGTTCCCACTAACACTACTTGTATTTAAAAGATTCGACGGCACTATCTTGGTTCTCATTGGTCACTCAGGGGCTTGGAACAATATTTGCCCAGTTGCTATGTAGAGAGGGGAGGCTGCCCATTCACTCCACTAATAAGCCTGAACCTGGCCTTTGCAGATAAGAGTGGTTATTGTTTGAGTTAATGTGTTTGCTGATAAGATGCTCACCAATGAAGGTAAAAGAGATACTTTTTTTTTTTATGGCCAACTGCAGAACTATTACGGACATTTCTCTGATCCTCTCGGAATTCTAACAGCTCCTGCAAAAAGTAAACCAGCAGCAGAGATGATTTGCATGTTTCTTTGTTTTTGTTTTTTTAATTAGACTTTCCCCTTTCAGGAATGAACATCTAAAAAGATCACATTTAAATCTTTTCTTTAAAAGGACACTATACCTGAAATATGTGAAAATAACTTACCCACTCACTCCAACTCTAAGAATGCATTAAAATATAATTAAAGCATTCCGTGTTGCCTTCGTGTGTGTGTACGTGTGTGTATACACATATATAATAATTATTGTTATTTTCAGTGGAGGTTTACATTAGGGAAATTTTCTCAAATGTCAGGTGAAGCAGTTTGGATTTGACGGATATGCACACCACCTGCATCACTGAACCATGAGCATACGTAATGCACACACATGTGTGCCAGTCTGAACAGCACAGGACTAAGGTAAAGCACATGCCAATTTAGGCAGGATTTAGATGCAAATTCCAAGGCAGAGGATTTTCTTTTTATATTTAAAGAAATATCCCATTATTTTTTCAATATATATTGAGGATGAGTGCATTTTTTGTGAGATTGTGTAAAGGTTATTTAGACTCTGAATTTAACTTCATGTAATAAACAGAGGTTCATGAAAACAAGTATATCAGATACGCCTTTAAGATATAATTCTTAGTAATGATTTTAGGGTGCCAAATACTAAGAGAAAAATGGAATAAATAGTTTATCTTAGCAGGTAAGATGTTTGGGGCTCAGCTGGTAGAGCATTCAACTCTTGATCTCAGGGCTGTGAGTTCAAGCCCCGCGTTGGGTAGAGCAATTACTTAACAAAATAAAACCCTTGGGGCGCCTGGGTGGCTCAGTTGGTTAAGCGACTGCCTTCGGCTCAGGTCATGATCCTGGAGACCGGGGATCGAGTCCCACATCGGGCTTCCCGCTCGGCGGGAAACCTGCTTCTCCCCCTCTCACTCCTTCAGCTTGTGTTCCCTCTCTGGCTGTGTTTCTCTCTGTCAAATAAGTAAAATCTTAAAAAAAAAAAAAACCCTTAAAAAACAAAACAAAAACAAACAAGAGGTTTTTTAGTGCTCTGTTGGAGAATTTCTCAAGAATTTTATTAACTATGATGGAAATTCTCTATGTCGCTTTAATTTTCTCTTTATCGTTAAGTAACAGAAAATGGATTTTTTGATATATATTTTCTTATTACTAATGGAAATAAAAACTAATAAAATAATAGACTCATAATAACAGATTAAACATTTTTTTCAGAGAACTAGAAGGGAACATGGTACTTTAAATTCTGCACTATGATACTGAGGAATTTCCATTTTCATCTTGAGTTTTTTTCAAAATTAAAAGGAAAAATTTAAATAATTGAAAAATAACCTCAATGGACAACTCAACAGATTCCTGGTATCTAAAAAAAAAAAAAAATTAGTTTCTTTGAAACAACAGAGACTTTGGACACAGAAACAAACTGAGGGACTTGGAGGGAGGAGGGATGGGAGAGCCTGGTGGTGGATACTGGGGGCACCCACTGCGTGGAGCACTGGGTGTGGGGCATGGGCAATGAATCTTGGAACACTGGGGAAAAAAATTTTTAGTAACAATAAAAAAAAAAAGTTTCTTGAACTCAATATATGAAGATCATGTGATACTCCTAAAACTCAGCTATTTCTAAGATGGGGCTCCAGGGACATCTGACAGGGCAAGTGAGAGGATATGGTCATAGCTAGAAAGTGTGCTGCAGAAAGTGGTTCCAGTTGTTTTCCTTGTGAAGACAAAATGTTTGTAAGGAACAATCTGATGAATCCCTGGGCTCAGTGTATTTGCTGGTCTCTGCTGAGCCTGGCCAATCCATAGGGTCTCTATGTGGAAGCCCTTCATTTGTGTCCATGAAAAACATATACATAAATGATCTCAATGTTTATATTAATATATAGATTTCTTCTGCTTAGCACTTCACTGCAATATCTGCTGAAGATTAAAGCTAGAAGACAAGACTGAGATTGATGGGAAGAAACATGCTAAGAAGCAATATGTTTATGACCCAGAACGTGTTTATATTTTTATGGACTCATAAATCAATACAGTTTCTAAAATATAGAATTGGCAATTATAGGTAAGAGTCTTCCTCTAAAAACAAATAATTTTTTTCTTTATAGTAAGGTCTAAATCTAGAGAAGAGTATAAGCTGAAGTTGGTATCTCTAAAAAGATATTATTTTTTAATAACTGATACTCCCAGAGAAAATTTTCTGTTGGATGATGACCAAAGAGATTAGCTAAATGCTAGGAGACCATATCCTTTCTCTTACATTATCTCTGATCTATTTCACACTATTATAATCAAAATACTCCCTTTGTGTCCAGAATTTGGTCACAGGACAGGTCAAAAGTTCTATGGGTATTTTGAGGAAGAAGAAAAAAAAAGTACCATATAACACAAAGCACACTAATTCTGAGACAGACACCAGCCTTATTTGGCAAGATTTAGAAGACAAAATTTTCTCAAGACTATAAAGTTTCATGGAACATAAAAAACACATAAAGAGGAATCAGCTTTTCAATTATTACAGCTTTTCCTTCAATTCAAAACAGGTTCCCTTCTATGAGCTTTTGTTTTTTTCCCATAAGGTGAGCTGATGGTGACAAGGTAAATATTTATTATTCAATAACAAGTAAGAAATGATATGAAACAACAACATCTCACATCTAGGAAAAGTCTTTTCAGAGCATAAGTCTGACCACGAGCTTTTTTCTTGAGGTCCTCAGGGTTTTCCCTTGTCCTCTAGAAGACATTTGAACTGGCTGCTCTAATTTATTCAAGTCTTCTAAAGCTCACCCTGCTTCCATTAAGTTGGAGTGGTTTTGGATGAATGTGGCATTCTTTCTCACCTCCAGTTTTCACACCAGATTCTCTTGACCTGAAACATCTTCCTTCCCTGCTTTTTCCTTGACTTATCTCTAAGCTTCCCAAGGTCTCAGCTTGGGTGATGTATTTCCCCCTTGTACTAAATTGCCACAACACTCAGGTATTCCTCTTCGTAGCACAAATCACATATGTAATTACTTTTGAGCAAAGGAATTGGCTCTAAACATCCCCTTCCATATCCTCAGATCCTACTACTAGAAGCAGTAAACACTCAATAAATATTTGTTTAATGACCATGAGTTTGAACAGGAATGGATGCTTATTTTGGTAGCATTGGTCAGGGAAAAAAGTGAAGGACTAAAGTCTTCTCAAGGGTAATATCATATTGACTTTAGGAAGATGCATGGCTTCTTATTGGGAGCAAAGATGATGGGGGTGGATCTGCTTTTGATCCACGTGGAGATCTATGACTTAATATTAATCTGCAGTGATTTTCTCTAAAAACATGAAGATACAGGCCTAAAGTTAATGGTTACGTAAGTCCTCTTGGAATCTTGGGGAGATTAATTTTGTACATGTAGTACCTATATCTTTATCTAGGCTGCTGTTTTCATTTATTTCCCTTTCTAGGGTCAGCCTCTAAAAACTTTGAATTCCTCCATGGATTTCTGTCATTAATCTCAGTCATGCATTTTAAAAGTCAAGGTATACTCCCTCCTTGGCCTTATATGGATATTATCTTTTTGTGTTTACCCATAATTTTAGGTTTTTATCTTTTCAAATAAACTCTTGAAGAGCAGTGTGTTTCACTTGCATTTTCTGTGTCTAACATAGTGTTATTCTATAGAAATGCCTCAGAGTCTTGCCAAATAGACGAATGAATAATAAATGCTTATATTTGTCTACAAAGAATTATAAAGAGATGAAATGTTAAAACTCACAGTAGACCAAGGGGGAATAGGTACCTCACCTGGGACCCTGGTTATATCAGAATCTACAAGGCCTTATCTAATCTCACTTTAGTAAGAAATACTGCCTTTATTAACATTTGAACAAGAGACCTGACCTCGAAATGCTAATTCAGGTATCTCACTAAACCTTGAGTGAATTCCTGAGAGCTACCTTTGAATAGCATGAACTGTGATAATGTCCTAGTAAAAGACAGCATCCCCTTTCATCCTCTGCACTTTGGTGAAGCTCAGATAAATTTTCTTTCATGATGCTTCTAGAATTGCTTCACATTTCTTTTGCTTCCATGAACACAGATTCAAAGAGACACCATAAAGGGAGCTGCCTAGTTTCTGGAAGATCTTAGTTTGTAATCTACATCATACTAAGCACTTTTTAAAAATGTATTGTATCTATAAATAGGGAACACCTCCACTTCCTCACAGGTACATGTACCATTGTACACATATACAATGGTTTTTCTTGCTAAAATGTCACACCTCAAAATCTCCATTCATCTGCAAGATACATGTATTAAAATTACTAACTTTTCTTAGATTAGTAAAATGAGGAGGGAAATAAATAGTTTTATGTAATACTTTGGGGATTTCTCAATATGCCCAGTTACACTGAGATTTGGCTTTAATCCTTGAGGTGGTTGGTGGAAGATATCTGAATAATTTCATGATGCCTCAGATTTTTTTCTGTGCCCCAAATGATAGAGACCCTCAAAGCTCTAATTCCATTTTCTAGCAGATTAGAATCATGAGATGCTATGACTTTAAATGTCTTTATATGCCACCACCCAATCTTTTATTTCTGGCTTTATCCTTTCTACTAAGCTCCAGATTCTTATGTCCAACCGTTCTGAGATCACTGGTCAGAAAACTGATGTGTATCTCTGATTCAACATGCAGAAAATCTTGATGCCAACTCTTTTCTTGGTCACTCCCCTGTGATTCCAGTCCATCTACCAGCTGGTTTGCATTTCAGTTAGTAGATTCACTATTCAATCAGTTGTGCAGGCCCCAAATTCACTTTTATTCTTTCATCTGTCAGTCAACCTGCCAGAAAGTTCTTCCAGCTGTACCTCCAAAAATATATTGTAAATTCCACTTCTGTTCACCATCTTCATGGCTACAATAAGTCATTTTATTTTCCCATTGAACTCCTTCCTCGCTCCTCCTTCACATACTCTCCTATATATAGTCCATACACAGAGTATGGAGCCACAGCCATCTTCTGTAAGCAAAACTAAGATCAGTTTCTTTATTGGAATCATTTAATGGCTTCCTGTTGCAATCCTTTTCCATGGATGGCGTAGGGCCCCACATGGTTTGGTTCACTCCATGCTCTAGCGCCACTGGCCTTTCCACCCTTGAAACATGCCACACTCATTCGCACCTCAGGACCTTTCTCCGCTGGCTTCCTCTTCCATAAAGCTTTCCCTTGCTAAATTGTTCTCAGGGAGATCTCTCCTGACCACACCATCTAAAGTAACCTTGCTCCCTTGTTACTCTCTAGCACATCTTTATCTTCCTTAAGCACTTAACACCATTTAAAATGATATCATTTACATATTTATTTATTTGTTACCTTCTTCCTCTTGCCAGAGCATAAGCTCCCTGAAGGCAAGAACTTAATCCATCTTGTTAATAACTATATCCCCTGTGCCTAGAATACTAACTTATTCCTAAACCTCCTTCAATAATGAATGGATGAATCTCAGGCATTCTTGTGTCCTCTGTGCCTCTGTTTCCTTCTTTAAGCACTGTAAATTTTAGAAATAATATATATAAATCACCTAGTATAGTGCCAGGAACACAAAAGACCTTGAACAGATACTTGGTGATTGCAGTAAGAGTGCTTTTCCAATAATACTTAGCACATACTGGGAGGTAAGTTGGTAGGTGAAAAAGACACTTGAATTCAACATCCGCAAATCCATCAGTGGGGTACACCAAAATCGTAAAAGAAAGGCCAAGAACCATATGATCCTCTCAATAGATCCAGAAAAAGCATCTCACAAAATACAGCATACTCTTTTGATAAAAACTCTCTTTGGTGCAGGGCTAGAAGAAACATACCTCAGTATCATAAGCTATATACAAAAAACACACAGCAAATACCATCCTTAACAGGGGAAGACTGAGAGCTTCTCCTCTAAGGTCAGGAACACGGGAGGGATGTCTACTCTTGCCACTGTTGTCTGACATAGTACTAGAAGTCCTCACCTCAGCAAAGAAGAAAAGGCATCCAAATTGGCAAAGAAGAGGTCAAATCCTCACTGTTTGCAGATGACATGATACTCTATGTAGAAAACCCAAAATATTCCACCCCAAAATTGCTAGAACTGATACAAGAATTCAGTAAAGTCACAGGAGATAAAATCTACACACAAAAGTCAGTTGCATGTCTATACACTAAGAATAAGGCAAAAGAAAGAGAAACCAAGGAATCTATCCCATTTACAACCACACCAAATCCCATAAGATACCTAGGAATAAACCTAACCAAATAGGTAAAGGACCTATACTCTGAAAACTATAGAACACCTCTGAAAGAAATTGAGGAAGACACAAAGAAATCGAACAACATTCCATGCTCATGGATTGGAAGAACAAATATTGTTAAAATGTCTATGCTACCCAAAACAATCTACACATTCAATGCAATCCCTATCAAAATACCGTCAACATTTTTCACAGAGCTGAAACAAATAATCCTAAAATTTGTATGGAACCAGAAAAGACCCTGAATAATTGAAGGAATGTTGAACAGAAAACCAAAGCTAGAAGCATCACAATCCCAGATTTCAAGCTATATTACAAAGCTATAATCATTAAGACAGTATGGTGCTGGCACAAAAACAGACACAGTTCAGTGGAACAGAATGGAAAACCCAGAAATAGATCCTCAACTCTATGGTCAACTAATCTTTGACAAAACAGGAAAGAATAACCAGTGGGAAAAAAGACAATCTCTTTAACAATTAGTGCTGGGAAAATTGGACAGCTACATGCAGGAGAATGAAACTAACCACCTTCTTTCACAATATACAAAAATAAACTTAAATGGGTTAAAAACCTAACTGTGAGATAGTGTAAGGTCCAGTTTTGGAATCCAAGCCGCCATCCTGTTTACTCATAAAAACAGCTCCAGGTGTTATGGATAAATGGCCCCTGGAAAACAAAGGCAAGCCAGGTTCGGGGAGGAGCCCAACCAGTTAAACCCCTTAATCTCCCATCCAGGGAGGGTCCTGGGGAGGTATTTAGATGTAAACGAAGAATGGGTGGTTGACTTGTGAACTGTGTGACTCATTCTTGCTGTTTGAAATGCATATCAACCCCTAGACCCTTGCATTCAGGGTTCTAGTTGAAACCCAGTGCGCCAGGTGGATACTTGGACCCCAGCTAGCTGGAAATAAACCTCGCTGTGCGATTTGCATTATCCTGAGCGTCCTCGGTTCCTCTTTGGGGAAGCGGTGGACACTGTACTTTATCAATAGGAATCCATCAAAATCCTAGAGTAGGACACAGGTAGCACCCTCTCTGACCTTGGCTGCAGCAACCTCTTGCTAGACAGGTCTTCAAAGGCAAGAGAAACAAAAGAAAAAAACGGGAACCATTGAGATTTCATCAAGATAAAAAGCTTTGCACAGTAAATGAAACAGTTGACCAAACTAAAAGGCAACCTCTGGAATGGAAGAAGATATTTGTGAATGTCTTACCAGATAAAGGGCTATAAAGAACTATAGAGAAATCTATAAAGAACTTATCAAACTTAACCCCCCAAAAGAAAGGCTAGTCAAGAAATGGGCAGAATAAGTGTTTGACATAGTACTAGAAGTCCTCACCTCAGCAAAGAAGAAAAGGCATCCAAATTGGCAAAGAAGAGGTCAAATCCTCAATCCAAAATCTATAAAGAACTTATCAAACTTAACCCTCAAAAAGAAAGGCTAGTCAAGAAATGGGCAGAATAAGTGAATGTACATTTCTGCAAAGAAGACACCCAAATGGCCAACAGATATAGGAAAGAGTGCTTAACATTACTCGGCATCAGGGAAACACAAATCAAAACCACAGTGAGACACCTCACACCAGTCAGAATGGCTAAAATTAACAAGTCAGAAAACAATAGGTGTTGGCGAGGATGCAGAGAAAGGGGAACTTTCTTACACTGCTGGTGGGAATGCAAGCTGATGCAGCTACACCTTTTGAGGTTCCTCAAAAAGTTAAAAATCAAACTACCCTATGTTCTAGCAATTGTACTAATAGGCATTTATCCAAAGATATAAACACAGTGATTCAAAGGGGCACCTGCACCCCGATGTTCATAGCAGCAGTGTCCACAACAGCCGAACTATGGAAATATCCCAGATGCCCATCAATAGATGAAGAGATAAACAAGATATATATATAATAGATATACAATGGAATATTATTTAGCCATCAAAAATGAAATTTTGCCATTTGTAAAGATATGGATGGAACTAGAGTATGATGCTAGGCAAAATCAGTCAGTCAGAGAAAGACAAATACCATATGACGTCACTCATATGTGGAATTTAAGAAACAAAACTAATGAACATAGGGAAAGGGAAGGAAAAATACATAAGAAGGAAACAGAGGGAGACAAACCATAAGAAACTCTTAACTATAGGAAACAAAGTGAGGGTTGCTGGAGGGGAGGTGGGTGAGAGGATGAGACAACTGGGTGATGGGCATTGAGAAGAGCACTTAATGGAATGAGCATTGGGTATTATATGCAACTAACAAATCTTTAAATTCTACCTCTGAAACTAATAGTATATTATATATTAATTAAATTGAATTTAAATAAAAACAATTTTTTTTAAGATTTTATTTATTTATTTGACAGAGAGAAAAGCGAGAAGGGGAACCCAAGCAGGGGGAGTGAGAGAGGGAAAGCAGGCTTCCGGCTGAGCAGAGAGCCCAATGTGGGGCTCGATCCTGGGTCTCCAGGATCATGACCTGAGCTGAAGGCAGTTGCTTAACCAACTGAGCTACCCAGGCGCCCCTAAGTAAAAAAAAATTTTAAAGGTACTTGTACTTATAAGCATTGGGTTTAAATTCCTGTTTATTTGTCTATGTGACCTCTAAGCCAATCTGTTAACTTTTCTAAGTCTTATTCTCTTCATCTGTAAAATAATAATCTAGTTGTAATAAGGGTAAGTGCCTAGGCAGTGCCTGTAAAAGTGGTTTATAAATTGTAAAGAGTTGAGTGAAGACTTGCGATTTAAATATTATTATGGGGAAATGTCTATAGATTAACGGAAGGAAGGAGTTGCGGTAGCCCTTAATCGTTCAATGACATTTCTCCTGAAAGAGTTAAGTGTGTCTATGTTGAATCTCAAAACTGATCCCATTTCTGAAGAAATAGTCCATCCAAAAACCAATGGATAGAATCTTGTCTAATTCAAATAAAGGGAAGCTTTGGTAGTCCTCTTTGGGTTGGAAAAATAATAAAAGTCTGAACGATCTGTGAGTCGTAAGCAGGAATGAAAAGTTTGAATAAGTTAAGAAAAAGCTTATGAATTTGTTTTGAATTTCCTTTTTCTGACTTAACTTAAAAAAGATTTTTGAAATTTGTCATTTGCTTATCAGCCCATAGCAGGTGGTCTGCTTGTTTATGAGTCTCTAGTACTTGTCTGTGGCAATTTTGGGAAAAAGGATCCTGGAAGTGATTTGGGCTCCACTGGCTCATCCTCAACTGCATCCAGGGAGACCTAGGGTGCAGAGGACTCTGAAGGACAGGTCACATAGCAGGGCCTTCGTGGGTCCCACTGTCATCTTCCTGGCTCCTGGATGGAATAGCAAGTGCCTAAAATACTTCCTTCTAGATAATAGATGTGTTTTCCTGCTTTTCTACTGATGATGTTTCCTCTGCAATTGCAGGTTAGCTCTGCTTTCCAAAGCAAATGAATCATAAGTGTCTTAGTTTGGGCTGCTGTAACAAGTTACTCTACACTGGGTAGCTTATAAACATATGTATTTCTTACAGTTCCAGAAGCTGGAAGTCCAAAATCAGGCCAGTGTGGTCAGGTTCTGGTGAAAGCCTTCTTCCAGGTTGCAGACTGCAGATTTCTTGCTGTGTCTTCACACAGTGGATCTCTCTGGGGTCTCTTTTACAAGGGCACTAAATCCCATTCACGAGGGCTCCACCCTCACAACCTAATTACCTCCTAAAGGACTCGCCTTCTAATACGGTCGCCTTGGGCATTAGGTTTTCAGCATCTGAATTTTGGGAGGACACACATGATTGGACCATAGCATTGTGTAATGCAGGGTTCTCCAGAGAAAGAGAACAAGCAGAATATATGTAGATATATAGGAGGAGATTTAATGGATTGGGTGATTTTAGCCTGCAGTGGTGAGGGCAGATATTCTTTCCTCAGTCTCCTGATTCAAATGCTAGTAGTCTCTCCTGGCAACACCTTCAGGAGACACAGTCAGAAACAAAGTTGTACCAGCTACCTGGGTGTCCCTGAGCCCAGTCAAGCTGACACAATTAATCATAATATCCAACAGCGTAGTTAGGCTAGAATATTTTTGAGTGTTATACACCTTTCCAATGGAATAAAATCTTTGTCCATTTCTAGATGAATATCCAAATGGCAAATCAGCTTTCTTTGGGAATGCCTTCAAGCATTTAAGTTCCATTAGGATAGTTTGGGTCTACCGTCCACAGTGCCAATGTGCCTGGTGCTCCACAGAGTACCTGGTACTTATTAGGAGTTCACTGAATGGTGACTGAATGGATGTCTAATGGTTTAATGAGCTGCTTTCTCTGACCCCCTGATGCCGTGATCACAGAAACCGGGACTGGGGACAGACACTACTTGGGGAGGTACTATGAATCCCTTAACTGATTTTAGTATCATTTAATTCATTTTGATTAGTAAGAATCGTTTCTTTCCTGATAATTGCACTCTTTGTCTTCCAGTTCAAGCAAAACCTTTTAGAGAAAGTTTCAAAAGAAATCTGTCTGTTTCAAATTATGTGTGAACCCGATACTAGAAACTGCTGAGTAGTTTCAGATTACACTGTCAACACTGTGTACGGTTGTAGTGCTTTCTACTGTCTGCCTGCTTTCCAGCTGCAGTTTTACAGGATGAGAAGGACTTCATTCTTAAAGGATTATGTAAGGCGATGGGTGTCATTGCGGAGAGCAAGTGAATGGCTTTACAGAGAGGAAGTTTTTAGAGGTCAGCTATTTCTTTTAGGATACTTAACGAAGCAGGCTACAAATCTAGTTACTGGTCTTCAGAAGCAACATTCTGTAACCTGTTTCAGTTCAGGCCTATCATGAAGTTACAGAATAATCACACTCCTCCATGTTCCACTTTATACTGTATTTGAAGACAACTTTTATATACAAAATATATGTTGAAGTTTGTAAAAGATGGCATTTAAATTTTATATGAACTCAAATAAAATTTTTGTAAGTGTCAGATAAAATACACTGGTTTATAGATCACTTTCTCCAAGGACTTATTAGTTCTCTACAAGAGGCTCTTCTATTACCATTGCAATAATGTTCCCTTGTTAGAAACATGCATATTTAAATAGCCTATCTTAAAATATTTCAACTGTGTTTGAAAATGGATATAATTCTGTTTTCTAGGGGTCAAAACCCAGTGTCAAGTTAGGGCCATAGTTTACACAGTTGGAAAGCAAATGGTTTTGTGTCATTCATCAGACCGGTTGGGTCATTACCCCATGCTCTGTTCCCTTAATAACCCTTCTTTTCAGCAAAACTCTCCTGAACATCTCCATTTTCTTGTAGTCTTGCTACGGTGTTGGCTGGTTAATTTGACAGACTAATCTGAGTTTTAGGTATTAAAAACTCAGTATGAAAGAACCTTAAGGCAGATACTCTCTGGGCAAGGAGAAAGTGCTGTGAAAAACTTGTTATAGCTAAACATCCAGGGTTCTTTTTGTCCTTGACTGCATTCTTCTGGAGAAAATAGTTCTGCGTTTGCTGTCAAAGGCATTTGCGATTGAGAGTGAGTTAAAGGCGGAGTTTCTGGCATCATGTTGGAACTCTAAGGAGCTATTTTAGAGTAAATCAGTCACATGTCCCATGGAGAGTCCATCCACTTTAACCTAGTGCCGTAGTGACCTCTTAGCCTGTGATTTCAATTGCAATGTGGAAAGTTACATTACAACGTGAACCTTGTCGTTTTATAAACACAAAAAGAAGGCACACCTAGGTCGTGTTTTACAATAAATGGCAGATCATTATTGCTTCCTTTGCTATTTCCTTTGTAATGCTGATTATGATGAAGTTCTGGCACCTTGACAATAAATGCCATTCCAAAGAAATTTCATGTCCCTTATGTAATAGGATATCAGAATGGGGCCCTTCTGGCCTCCGCCTCAACTGAGGCACAAACGTGGTAGATACCAGATACCCATGTGTATATGAGACAAATCCACATATGTAATTTTTAAATTTAAAATAAGTAAAATAAAATTATAATAAATTATATTTAAATTAATATACATTGTATTTAAATAAATATGAATAGTCAATAATTGTATTTATTTAAATTATTTTTTAAAATAATTAAGAACTAGTTTCGAGACTCTTAGGCCCTTCAGGTAATGAAGGATATAAACAGTGAACAGAGTTTAGAGAGAGAAGACTACTGAAGAGATCCATTTAAAACAGGGCTGTTGCCGGATATGTCCCTCTTTGTGAAAGAGGTGAGGGGGAGTGCTACCTCCAAAGTGCCACCTCTAGAACTCTGAAATGTCTCCTTACCTTTGGGATATACAGAAGATTGGTCTCTGGCTTGTGCCTGAGGAAGCTCAAGTATACTATGGACAGGGGCCTATTGCGTCCTGGAAAATTTTATGGAGAGAGGAGGACCAAGTTTCTGTTTATGGAGGAGCCGGGGAAGAGCTGCTAATGTCTTTACTCCCAGTCTGTGGGCCTAGAGATGTGGGGCGCGTGCGTGTGGGACACGTAGAATGGAGCTGCAGTAGGTCCCACCCAGCCTGGTGGGGGGCAACTCATCAGAAAGGGGCTGGAGATGAGGAACTGGTTTGCAGGGGATATGGAAGGAGTCAGATATGGCCACTTGGCATAAGACTGCATCTGCCTGGCAGTTGGAACTGGAGGAGAGAGGCTCAGCAGAAAAGCTGGAGCTCACACAATTCCCCGGAGAGGAAATGAATTGACTTCTAGCCATCTACAGGTCCAGGGAGAGCAAAACCTCCCAGCCAACTAAGGACTGTTCTGTTCCCTCACCACTCCTGCCTTTCCCACTTCAGCCCTGGTGGGAAGTATGATCTGTGGGAGGGAAAAGGTGAACAGGGAGGGATTAAGGAGCAGGTGGGAATCTCCTTCCTCACTGCCTGGTTAAGGCTTAGACTAGGTCCTAAATAGGGGAAGGGAGATGATATCACACAGTGTCAAGCTCAGAGGTTTAATAATTACATCAGATTAGGTCTTCTTGTTAGCAATGGCACCTGCGCTTGTGACTTCAAGCAAATGTAAGGGGTTTTACCTAAGAGTGGACAGTGTCTTTGGAGTTTTCATCCAGGGAAAGTTCATCCAAGGAAACACTTCAGTACAATGGAATAACTTTAAGGGACAGTGTAAGAGAAGAATAAATTGTGATATGTTTACTTCCTGTGTTGTGCTAGTTCAAATTATTGGTGGTGTCTAGAATGAATATAGATATAATTGAATGGTTATGGTTTCAAAGTCAGCATGCACATAGAGAAACATCAAAGATAGAGTTTCAAAAAAGATTCTGTTTGGAATGGACTCAGATCTACTGAAACATCGTCAGACACATGGAACACTTTAAGGCAACATATATTAAACAAATAGCAAGTGCAACAATGAGTTGAGAGCTCGCTGAATATTTATGCTTCTGGGGAGGATGGTTGTAGAAACACCTGTCCTGCTGCCTTCCAATCTGTGAGTGGTAGGTGCCTTCGGAGCAGAACAGGGTTGTAAATTATAGGCAGGAGTGGCTCATTTCTCTAGACTTTACACCTCAGTAACAAAAGAGTATGGTGCACCTTATACTTGAGGAACAAGAGTGCCTCAAGCTTTGGAACTTTTCCTCACATCTTTTTCCTCTAGCATACATTTCTGTACTTTTTTATTTTCTCAGTCTTTTTTTTTTTTTTTTTTTGCAGTTACTTTGAGTTAGGAGATGAAGACTGATATTAACTGTGACGACCCTCTTAGGTATGACTTACATGACCCTGTTACACAAGGTAAAGATTTTAAGTGTGTATGTATGTGGAGGTGGTGGTGGTGGATTTTTTTGACTTTTTAAATTCAGGCTACCAAGAGGCTAAAATTTGCACACATTGAAAGCATTCTGCTGTGCCTGTTCACTGTAGTCCAGGAATTTTACTTTCAGAAAGACCACTATTAAGAAATGGAAAATATATGTACATAGAAGAGGGAAAGTACTTCACCTTCTTAGAAATTCCCTATTTTGAGAAGTATTAATAAAACAAACTACCATCTATAAGCATGTAATATGTATTAGGAACTGTGCTAAGAGGTTTTAAGAATTTTCTCTCTGATGGGATCTTTAAGATTGTTCTGGCTACATTTTACAAAGGAGGAAATGGAGGTTTAAGAAGGTTAAACCATATGTCCTCAGTCACAGGACTTGTTTGCATCTGAGCCTGGCATTGATCCTGTCTTTTTGACTGGATTCCCAGCTCTTAACAGCTATGTTATACAGAGCTAAGCTTTTGAATAAATTATTAATAAGGTGTCAAGACAGGCCATGATGTTGAATACATAGATGGATAATGAGGGATTAAATCAACTGCCTTGGAATGAACTGCATTTTGTTTCCTAATTTGTTATACTTGGCAGGAGTACCAGAAATGGAACAGCTGCCCTACTTACTCTTGTGGTGATCTACCTCACCCCCTGGTTTAATTGTATAACAGAAAGCAGAGAAAGAGATGATTGATCTGCTAATATCGAATTCTTCCTTCTAATACTCAGACTCAGACATCTAAAAAAAAATTGAACATAGTCTTGCGGCTGCTCTGGAAGAAATCCAGAAAGCAGCAAAATTTCGCAGCAAGCAGGGTCCACAAAAGGCTGGTTGCAATGCACCGGCCTGAATAAAGTGGCTCCAAACCCAGCAGGAGATCCCCCTGCAGATGGTGGCATCTTCCTCCTGCGCGGTTAGGCGAAGGCTGCACACTGGTGATGGGGTGATGGTTCTTCTCAGGCCTCAGACCTCTGGATGGGTGTCAGTCTCAGTTTATAAGCTTCCATTCCCTATGCTCTGTTCCTGCCTGGCATTGACATGTCTCCACCTAGCAATTACTGCAGGTACTTAGAACTCACCAACAAGTTCAACTCATTGGGAAAAAATATGGGTGAAATCCTTAATCATGGTTAATCTGTAGTTTCTCCTTTGTCTTTTGCACCTCATTAGAAGACTGGACTCCAAAAAACTAAATATTTTTATGTGTGTTTCTCATGATAAATGTATCTTATTGCATGTAATTAAAAAATATAAAAACCTATACAGAGCGGTGCCTGGAGGGCTCAGACGGTAGAGCACGAGACTCTTAATCTCAGGTCAGTGAGTTCAAGCCCCACAGTGGGCATAAAGCTTGCTTTAAAACAAGCAAGCAAGCAAGCAAGCAAACAAACAAACAAAACACATTTGCAGAAAAATCACTGAAAATCATGCTGCCTCGGGATAACATTGTTTTCATTTTGAGGTATTTTCTTCCAGTTTGTACCATTTATATTTTACTTAATAGAAATCATACTGCAAAAAAATGAGTTGGATTGATAAGTTTGTCCTTTAAATCACACTGAAGCTCTTGAGATAATCTGAATGCTGAAGATTTATTTTGAGAAACTCAAGGATTAAATTCTGATACTTTCTGGAATCAGGGTATTATTAAAAAGATATAAAAGCAAAATATAAAAAAATTTTCTTACATATAGAATATTGAGAATGCTCAAATTGCTACATAATACAAATCTTTTAAAAAATTTAATTAAGGACTTACTTAACCTTAAAGATTTCCATCTACTTATATGCTCCCTACATCCCCACAAAGTTAGAAAATGTTTTGCAACAGAGATCTGATAATAGATCATCAAGTCTGTATTATGATTTGTTAAATGATTACTTTTACTTTATTTTATTGTAAAGATTTTTTATTTAGCAAAATATAAAAAGAAAGAGAGCACAAGCTGGGAATGGCAGGAATAGAAAGAAGCAGGCTCCCCCCTGAGCAACAAGCCCGATGCAGCACTCGATCCCAAGACCCTGGGATCATGACCTGAGCTGAAGGCAGATGCTTAACCAGCTGAGCCACTCAGGCACCTCTGATTACTTTCATTTTTAAGAATACTAAAGATATCTCATAGATAACACTTATAACTATGAGGCCATGAATATCTGTGCTGACAATGGAGTGGGAGACACAGAGGTCTTTAAGTCTTTTGCTGTGGTTTTAGAGCACAGATTTCTCCACGTGGAGTTGGGAATAAGGTCTTTGTTGCAGTATTGTTGTTAGTGACTTGCAGGATAAGAGACATTGAAAAGGTAGTGGAGAATGTGAAAAGTGAGCCAGCTTTCCCTGCCAATAAGGAGTTAGAAGAAGCAACGTTTTCTTAATATAGAGAAGAAAGTCACAAAAATAGAGCAAGGAACAAGGAATGACCTAATAACTGGTGTTCAAGTATTAGATATTTCATGAAGGATAGTGACCTAATTTTACCCCCTCCCCATAAAATGGAGCTGATGGGCTTTTTCTGCAAGCTGAGGGGTTTCTTGCACTTGACAATGTTTTAGTGACATCACCCCATGTCCCAGGTGCTGTGCTGAACATGGGTTGTGTTGTCATGAGGACTCATATGCAGAGTCAACATGAAATGAATAGTTTTTAAAAATCACCATTGTCATAAATACCAGGAGGAGAAATACACTCAACAGAGATTCTTCCCAGGAATTAGGGTTGCCTGATTTCACAGATGAAAATACAGGATGCCCTACCTTCCCCAGAAGACCTCTTCACTGAATGATAGTGGGGGTGGAGGAGGAGGACGAGAAAAAGAGGAGGGTGCTCTGGGCAGACAGAAATGCATATTCCAAGGCATCCAGCTGGGGAGGCAGTTTAGTGAATACTGAAATCTAAGTTAAATATAAGGGGGGGGGAACAAACCCAAGAAACAAAGCCAGGTAGAAAAATTTGGGTAAACTTGCCTAGTGACATTTTTTTTTAAAAAAAGTATAGATTAAGAATCATCATACAGAAACTTTGTTTTATTCACCCAAGTCGTCTTTTGCTGACAGCAACACCCAGGGTTCTGTTGTGGGCAGACATAGTCACCTTTCTTTCTTTCTTTCTTTCTTTTTTTTTTTTTAAAGATTTTATTTATTTGACGGAGAGAAACACAGCCAGAGAGGGAACACAAGCAGGGGGAATGAGAGAGGGAGAAGCAGGCTTCCCACCGAGCAAGGAGCCCGACGTGGGGCTTGATCCCTGGTCTCCGGGATCATGACCTGAGCCGAAGGCAGTCGCTTAACCAACTGAGCCACCCAGGCGCCCCAGTCACCTTTCTTTCCTGCCAGACCAAAGACAAAATGTTCTCCCAAGTAATCTTGTTTTCCTTCACTCCTTGACTTCAAATCTGTCACTTACCAGTTTATCCGAACATTTTACATTTTAAATATATTTAATTGTTGTGTCACCTGCATTAATGACTCTCATAAGGGCCTCACCTTCTTCTAGAGTTAGTGTAGTTTATTGGCCTGAGCTTTATCCATCTTTTTAACAAGAGCCCTGGTGAGACTTTCTCTTTCCAGATTGACTTGCGCTCCTCAGAGTTCCCTCAAGTCCCTTCATGAATGTGGTTCTTCCTTCTATCACCTATGAGCACAGTGAAGGATAGACACAGTCTGGTTTCAGTTTTAAACTCCTCACTTACTTGTCTGGGTAAACTTGCTGGCTTACCTGATATCTCTGAGCCTCAATTTTCCCATCTTTAACATGGACCAACGATACTAAAGACTTACTTCAGAAGGATATTGCATGGCTTTAATAATTCCACACAAATGCAAGATTGTTAGCACAATTCCTAAAACATACTAAATACCTAATTAGCTTAAAAAACTTCCCTTAGGATCTCCACACTTTTCTTACTAGAGATGTGTTGTGATTTTGTACTGCTAGGATATTGTGTGCCATTGGGTTTCCAAGAGGAAAACAGCTAATAAACTGCACAGATTTTTGCTGACCAGTTACTATTCAGAGCTCATGCACTAACTGGGTGATTTGAGGTAGTTCATCGGTTTTGCAGTATTAACTTTTCTTAAACATGTAATCTTACACTTGCCCACATTTATATCCACCTGCCTCTCTTTTGTCAGCTCAAACTTCTCTTATCTTCCCCACTGGAAAAGAGAGCTCACGGGAACTTAACGTTAGTTGTGAATTGGAAAGTCACTGCATACTTCTTGTTCCAAATCATTATTACAATATTAAATCCTATGTTTCTAGCAGTGGTCGTAAAAGCACTACCAGGTCATTCTACTTCATTTGTCCTTGGCTTCCTACTTTTATTCAGTTCATTTATTTGTAGAAAGGCTGCTTGAGGAGCGCCTGGGTGGCTCAGTTGGTTAAGTGACTGCCTTCGGCTCAGGTCATGATCCCAGAGACTCAGGATCAAGTCCCACATCGGGCGGGAAGCCTGCTTCTCCCTCTCTCACCCCCCCTGCTTGTGTTCCCCCTCTGGCTGTGTTTCTTTCTGTCAGATAAATAAAATTAAAAAAAAAAAAAAAAGAAAGGCTGCTTAAAATCCATGATTCATGTTGCCTCTTTCTCAGCAAGCTCACAACTGCCTGATCCAATTAAAAGAAAAGAAAACAAAGCAATAAAAAACAAAACAAAACCATTTTTATTCTGAATTGTTATCAAAGGCCTTTGAAAGTCTTAATAAATTTATCTTCAGTTTTACTTTCATCCACATGCATATCTCCTCCCGAAAGAGTAGGGAATAAATTAGTCATAGTTCCTATTTTTTAAATTTTACTATATTTATCTTAATAACTAATATACAAAGTACTCAAGAATTTTACTACATGCACATAAAACATTGTGACTCCCGAGTTTGCAGTTATGAGGTATAGTCATGGAATCCTTCTTAGGAATGAGGTCACATTGCCAGTTCTTAAGCAAGTTAAAAAAATGTGGCTAACAGCTTCCTAATTTTGGCCTTGAGTTTCTTTAAATTACTGATTTATGTAATAAACGTTAAAGGGCAGAATATGTGAACAAACAATTTGCAAAAGAGAAGAATCAAAAGATTGATACAAATTTAAAATGTAGTTATATTCAAAGAATGAAAATAAAAATAAAATTGTGTTTTATCTGTCAAATTAATAGAGACTGAAACAATAGATTATCTAATTCAGGCAAAAATGCAATGATTACACTTCTCTTAATGCAATGACTACACTTTCTCTTATTTAGGCCTGTGTAAGAACACATTTGCATAACCTTTTGGAAAACAATGTTTGCAATAGTTACAAAAATTTGTAATATGTTACAAGGATACCATAGTGCATAGGTAACTCCCCACCTTTGTCACTGGACTTACTAAACCTTCCTGAAGCATTCAGGAATTTTGTAAGAGCTCCATATCACTGTTGGGGAATGCGCCACTAATTTAAAATTGCACATTAGCACTCATAGCAAGATATATGGTTAAAAACCACTCCCCCCTCCCAAATAATGGTCAACGTAGGTGTAACATTATAGTTCAATGAAAGAACATGAATTGGAAACAGAATATCCAACTGAAAAACAAAACTAAGTTAATAATTGAAGAATTCATGCCATGTGTCCCTAAGCTGACTAAATACTAACCTCTTCCTATAAATGAATAGTTTGTTTGCAGATCAATATTTGATTCTGAGAGCCCAGTGTGATCAGTAAAGTTACAAAAGAGTATTACCCACATAGTGAATGATAAACGTGAACTCAGAAGTCCAAATGATTGTCACAGGTGAGACTCTTTTAGCAGCTCTATGGAAATTTATGAATAATCTCTAGCTTGAAGTCCAGATTGGTTCTAGGGACTTACTGTATTTTGTCATTTTGCCAAAGAAGCCAGTTTTGCTCCAGTGCTACATTTGGTTTTCCCTGGGAATCTTGCAAAGTTTTATTCTATTTTATCTCAGTGGAACATAGAACTACAAAAACTGAAATATTTGTAGGCTTTTGAGAGTTCAGATGATTTGGATATGGTAATTCCCCCCATTAGTTGGTGTGATTGAAGTACTTAATGTTTTTCTTTGTTTTCATTTTCTATTCTGATAAAGATTTTGTGGTTTCAGGGGCACCTGGATAGCTCAGTTGGTTAAGCGACTGCCTTCGGCTCAGGTCATGATCCCAGAGACCCCGGGATCAAGTCCCACATCGGGCTCCCTGCTTGGTGGGAAGCCTGCTTCTCCCTCTCTCACTCCCCCTGCTTGTGTTCCCTCTCTGGCTGTGTTTCTCTCTGTCAAATAAATAAAATCTTTAAAAAAAAAGATTTTGTGGTTTCATACTGTCTCACACAAAGGAAAGTCATCCTTTTAAAAGTAGGATTATCTCTGAGGACCTCTTCTTTCCTTTTTATAATCTGAATCCTTTTCCCAGTCCCTCTGGAATCCTGGGCTCTCATTCATCCTAGGCATTTAATAAATGTCTTGATACAGGAGAAATGGTACTATGTTTTGAGAGAAATGAACTTGAATTTTAATCTCCAGTGTTTTATATTCTCTGTGGCTAATGGATATGTTATTTAATTATTCAGATTTATTTTCCCTATTCATGAAATGATTACACAAGGATGTTGGGAGGAATAAATGTATGAAAGTGTTTTGTAAATAATATGATTTTACATAAATGGATTATTATCAGCATCATCAACCTCATTTAGGGGATAGAATGTCATTGTTTTTTGCCAAGTGCCATATTAAAATAAGATATTTAAAAAACTCTGGGTTTTCTGAGGGTTTAGAGGTTGTTTTTTAAATTCCAAGTCTCATTTTTTTTCCTTGAACAAATGGCCACAAACATCTAACAGTTACCTTCTCTAAAACTGACTAGCCATTTGATGGATATCTCGGTTTTGCCTCTCTCACCAGAATATTGGAATAAATTGTGGGATATATTTTTCCCCAGAAACAGGATACTCTTTTTTTTTTTTTTTTTTTTGAAATAGTTGGGTGAAGTCTAAATAAGAGGGAGGGATTGGTTGGTCTGGGTTAAAAACTTCAAGATTTTGTGGTCTTAGATTTTTGAAAAATCCATAGGAACAAAGCATGGAAAAGATCAATTAATCAAGTAGTTGATTTTAACAATATATTGCTTACTGAATTAACATTCATTCTCATATCAAACAAGTGAGAATTAAATATATAAACTGTTAGTTCGAGTCTGTATTTTCAGACTGTGCAAACATACACACATCTGACTTAAAAAATTGTTTTGAACACCCACCAAGATGAACATCTGTTTTCCATTGACTGCCCTTATGCTTTTGGTTAAGATGCTGTAACACTAACTTTTTTTTTAAAAGAGGTGCGACACTGCAATCACTTGACAATTTTAATTATTTTAGTAATATCTTTGTGAAAGAGGAAAATTCATGACTCAAGAAGCATACTACATGGCAGCTTAATTAAGCAAACAGTAAGAAATAGTCATGTAGTTTAAATTATCAAATGGGTGTTTTTTTCTGGGATAGTTATTTTCTCAAGCTTTAATAGTAACTTTCATTTTACTTACTACCTTCCCCAAATTGTATTTAAACAGTTAACTCCAATAATAAAAATATCTAAGGTAATAATTTTAAAGAACCTTTAAAAGAAACCAACGTGTAAGACCGTGTTTTATAAGAATTTTATTATATCTTTATTAGCTCACATCATAGGACTCACCTCCATAGAACTTCCAACTTAAACTTTTTCTACGGTTTTTAGCTCCTCTGCAGTGATTCTCAACTGCGACCTCACATTAGATTTCTCTGCTGATGCCCAGGCCCCATACCAGACCATTTCAATCAAAGCATCTGGGGGTGGGAATACTGTATCAGTATTTTAATTGCCTCTTTTGAGACTCAGCCTCAGGGAATCTCTTTAGATCAAACTAATCCCTGGGTGGGAAGAACTTAGTCTTCAAAAATAATCTCAAATGATTCTTTTCTTTTTCTTCCTTCCTTCTTTCCTTCCTTCCTTCCTTCCTTCCTTCCTTCCTTCCTTCCTTCCTTCCTTCCTTCTTTCCTTCCTTCCTTCCTTCCTTCCTTTCTTTTCTTCCTTCCTTCCTTCTCTGTCTCTCTTTTTTTTTTTTTTAAGATTTCATCTATTTGAGAGAAAGAGAGAGAGAGAGCACGGAGGAGAGGGAGATGGAGAGAAAATTTGAAGCAGGCTCTTGCACGGAGTGCAGAGCCCAACATGGGGTTCGATCCCACAACCGGGAGATCGTGGCCTCAGCTTAAACCAAGAGTCAGCCACTTACCTGACTGAGCCACCCAGGCACCCCCATCTTTTAGAATTTCTTATCACTGGTTTCAGCTAAGCACTTGTGTCTTGCTACTTTTTGAATGTCAAGCACCTGGTGCATTTCCTTTGGTGTACAGTAGATACCTTAAGAAGCAAATGTTGGATAATTGTGTGTATCAAGCATTCACCTGGAAGGAGATTTTTTTTAAAAAAATATTTATCTATTTTAAGTAATCTCTATGCCCAATGTGGGGCTGTAACTCAGGATCCCAAGATCAAGAGTCATATGCTCCTCCCACTGAGCCGGTCAGGTGCCCCAAAAGGAGATATTTATATAAATCCCCAGAGGCCTCTAAGTTCTTCCTAGTCTCTGACAGTATTATCTTGTCTTCACAGAATACAGAGATAATAAACATGTTAAGAATATATACATTTACATGACAATTATTTTAATTGAAAAAGCTGATTTTGCAAGTATGTGTGTATGTACATGTACATATCACTTTGATCTTTAATAACCTGAGGCAAATTTGCCAGAGATTTTTTTTTAATTTTACAAGTGGGGTAATTGAGGTTCAGAAAGGTAAAGCAACTAACCCAGTGAAAGGTTAAATAACTTACCCAGCTAGTGGTAAATGCAGGTCGACAATTTAGGGCTTGAGATTACTATTCCTTTTCTTTAACACATTACAACCCCTTGCAGGGTGAAGGCATATGGATCAAATCTGTAGCTGGTCCAAGGGATGATAGAATCAGAACTTTAAAATACTTCAACAGGTTAGACTGCTGGCCAAGATAAGGTCTTAAGTTTAGATTATAAAAGGAATCCTGAAGTACAGATTTGGGAGGAGAGCGGGGGGGCCCTAGCTTGTTCATGTGAAAAAACTCTATGATTATTAGATAAGCCTGTGGTGGGCTGAAATACATAATACAAAGTTCGGTTGCTTTCATAGCATCATCAGAAGTATAGTGTATTCCATGAAATGAGAACGGTTCCATGTTCTTCTCCGTGCTGGAAATAAATCATTCAGAATTTGTACTTGTTTTATCCACCACTCCTTTTTTTTTAAAGATTTTATTTATTTATTTGACACAGAGATCACAAGTAGGTAGAGAGGCAGGCAGAGAGAGAGGAGGAAGCAGGCTCCCTGCTGAGCAGAGAGCCTGATGCGGGCCTCAATCCCAGGACCCTGAGTGGGTTAAAGCCTGAGCCGAAGGCAGAGGCTTTAACCCACTGAGCCACTCAGGCGCCCTTAACCACCACATTTTAAGCAAAAGAGTGACAAACTGATGTTTTTGGAGAAAGGTGACACATCAGCTGGTATTCTCAACAAACAGATCATACTGGACTACCCCCTTCCAAACCAGGATTTGGGGCAGTTTAATCACCTTAAGAAACCTTTATGAAGGGGCACCTGGGTGGCTCAGTTGGTTGAGTATCTGCCTTTGGCTCAGGTCATGATCCCAGGGTCCTGGGCTCCAGTCCAGCATCCAGCTCCTTGTTCAGCGGGGAGTCTGCTTCTCCCTCTTTCTCTGCTGCTTCCCCTGCTTGTGCACTCTCTCTCTGACCAATAAGTTAAACTCTTGAAAGAAAGAAAAAAAGGAAGGAAGGAAGGAAGGAAGGAAGGAAGGAAGGAAGGAAGGAAGGAAAGAAGGAAGAAAGGAAGGAAGAAAGGAAGGAAGGAAAGAAACATTTATGAATTCACAAGGGCTTCAATTCTCTTGGGAACTTCTGGTTCTAAGTTCCTGATTCTTGAAATATAAATGACACTATTTTGCCTGGACTATCCCTACTCCATTGTTTGTGAACGGTCCCATGTTCTTCTCCATTCTTTGTGGACCCAGCTAGCTCAGTTTCTTTTTTTCATTTCCACAGAATCCCACTCACACAAGGCTTTTGGGTGTTGAGAGATTTACTGGTAATTTGAGGAGACCAGGAAGGTTTATGGAGCAGGAACAATAAAAATTCTAGTTTGAAAAGCAAACATTCCCTTTATTAAAAGTCTGTCCTTCCTTCCTTCCTTCCTTCCTTCCTTCCTTCCTTCCTTCCTTCCCTTCCTCCCTCCCTCCCTCCCTTGTCATCCTTCTAGAAATTTCTTACTATCTGCTGATATGTACTTAGCACTCTGATCTTTCTGGCTGCTCTCACTCCCTTTCATTTTTGTCCTGCATTCACTTTCTCTCAGATTTCCTGCAGCAATCCCATATGTTTCTCAGATTATTACATACACCAATTCACCTCTCTCCATTTCTTACTCTTAAATTCAGTTCCTGCCAACCTAGGCATATACAAAGACTACTAAGATGCTCAGTTAAACAAAAAGGGCCACTGCAAGAACAGAAGCCATTCTTTCTAGAATCAAATTGAGCAGTTAAGTAGCATTTTATCCCTCTGTTAAATCAAGAAAATGAAGGGTATGGAAATAGCTTCCTAGCACTTATTTTAACTAATTTAAAATAAATAATTCATTTAAAATTGCTGCTTGAGGGATTATTCCACCTTCTCCATAATAATCATATATGAATGAAACTATTCTTCTTTTCAACTATAGAAAATGCATATTACATAAACTTAGTTGTTTTGTCATTATAAATGAATACTGGTAGTTAAGACAATATCAATTTAGGTTGGGGAAAAGAATAATGCAGTAGTTGTACTGATGCTTTAGACTTAGGACTTAGCTGTCAAAGACATTTAGAATGGCAGATTATGTGGCTTTGTCTTGTTATAGAAATAAATCAAGGACTTGTTTCCAATGTTTAAGTGGCAAAAATAAGGAAAGTTATGTATATATAAAGCAGTTATCACTAAACTATTGTTAAAATTCCAAATATATGTCTATACATGAATATATCTCTATGTAACTACATGTATATACCAAATTCATTCATTAATTTACCACATTTTTAATGAGAAAAACATTAAGGTCCTTCAGGGACTTTGCTTTCTCTGTAAAGATGGTGGATTTTTTCCAAAGATGTCAACGTATCTGATATGAGAACTCAAAGTTTATGAGACATTTGCAATGAAATATGATCTTCACATTTAGTATTTGCTGAGACTACTTGAAAGATTAGGGGCGCCTGGGTGGCTCAGTTCGTTAAGCAACTGCCTTCGGCTCAGGTCATGATCCTGGAGACACGGGATTGAGTCCCACATAGGGCTCCCTGCTCGGAGGGAAGCCTGATTCTCCCTCTCACTCCCACTGCTTGTGTTCCCTCTCTGGCTGTGTTTCTCTCTGTCAAATAAATAAATAAAATATATATATATATTTAAAAGAAAGATTAGAGGAGACCAGTGGTGTCTGTAAGGCAGGGTGACTTTCCCCAGCTCAGCTGGGTGTGGGAAGGCACCCTGCAAATAATGACTCAGTCTCTTGGGACAGAGTATAATAAGTACCATATACAATGACTAATACAACTAATGCTTTAGCTCACTCCATCTGGCTCATTATGTTGGTGGTAATACTTGTTCCTTAGAGCAGAGGCAGAGTAAGAAAAGTTCCTGAAATCATGTTTTCTACCTTAAACTAGATATTCCATTTAGTAGCACATCTTGCCCGGTCCAGCCACAGACTCTCTACAGTGGAGGCAAGACTATATGGAGAAGGAAGACATAAAAAAGAAGAATGAAGATGATTTACATCGCACATACTGCGATCAGGCGTCATCCGAAAAACCTTTCATCTCTTAACCCACTTGCTCCTCTCAATATTATCACCTGTAGAGGCCGCTTGTAGGCAACCAACTTGGGCATTGGAAGCCTGAGCAAGGTAGAAGGCCCACAGTGCCCACCGGGCTGAATGCAAACATGTCCATCAGGCAACCTGCCTCAAAATACCCATAAGCCCTAGCTGACCAAGGGGGCTACTTAAAACAGGCACAGTTACCAAAAAAGGAAAAGTCCATTCGCCCCCACACCTCCTCACCTTCTCCCCTTAACTACAGCCCTCCACCTCCGCCTCCCGGCAAACCGACTCTCCTCCGCTGTCCTGTCCTCTGCTCCCGGGCACTGTAGTCAATGGCCTTCTATCTCCTTTGTTCTGCCTCGGGGTAATTCTTCCACGGTCTGCACTGTACCTCCGAACTCCACTCAAGCAGGTCAATCCACATCGTGATTGAGGGAAATGAAGCAGAAACAGGACAAGAGATTTTCCAGCGTCACAGGGTCGGTAAATGCTAGACCTGGGAACTGAGTCCTAGCTGACAGTTTTCAGACGCTGTGCTAGTAACTACTATGCTTTTTTTTTAGAAGGAGCTGATGTAGGGCTGGCTCACAAGGACTTAAGGTTTATTTCACTAGAAGTGGCACAAAGTCTTAGCATAACAAGAGACAGCATATAATTACATTGGACGGAGAAGCCAGAGGTGTGAGGAGACAAGTGAAGAGGGGCTGCTGGAGAAGTTTAATGGAAATGGCCCTTGCTCCCCGTCCGGAAGGAGGGGAAAGCTGCTTTTCGGCCACCTGATTTGGTGAATGTGTTCAGGATGCATTGAAGGCATTTACCGCCCTTCATGTGGAATGCAAAGTGCTTTTGTTACATCATTTCACTGAAGTAAAATTTTCATGAAAATAAAAATTCGAAATTTCATTTGATAAGCAAAAGAACTCCCAGAGGTAGTATTTCTGTGTTTTCCAGATGAGAAAAAAAAGTGGCTTCCTTTTGTTTCCAGAAGTATCGAGATTGTGGCCTGAGTCTGGGCCAGGTCATGTCCTGGGGTAGAGGGAGGGGGTTGAGGGTGGGGAGGGCAATGATACAAGTTTGGGAGGCTGTTACATAGGTCCAGACTTTTCTAAAAATGTGAGATTCCCAACCAATGTTGGTGTCTAAATTTTTCTTATATAAATAAGAAAAAAGGATTAGTTGTATATAATCACAGGTTTAATTCCTTTATTTATAGAAACTACTAGATTGTGTTTGGTGCTAAGTGTCCAGGTAAGTAAAAGACTAGGAGCACTTAAAAGGCAGGAGCAGTTAACAAATTGCTTCAGAATTCTATGCCACTAAAAATCTGCCAGTATTGATAAATTGGGGAAGGGCAGTTTTATTTAGTATAAGAACACAGGCTACAATGGGTAAAGAAGATGTGGTCTATATATACAATGGAATATCACTCAGTCATCAGAAAGGATGAATACCCAACTTTTCATCAACATGGACAGGACTGAAGAAGATTATGCTGAGTGAAATAGGTCAAGCAAAGAAAGTCAATTATAACATGGTTTCACTTACTTGTGGAACATAAGGAATAACATGGAGGACATTAGGAGAAGGAACAGAAACGTGAATGGGGGGGAATTGGAGGGGGAGACAAACTGTGAGAGACTGTGGACTCTGAGAAACAAACTGAGGGTTTTAGAGGGGAGGGGGATGGGGGGTGGGGGAGCCTGGTGGTGGGTATTAAGGAGGGCACATATTGCATAGAGCACTGGGTGTTATACGTAAATATTGAATCTTGGAATACTGCATCAAAAACTAATGATGTATTGTATGATGACTAACAAAACACAATAATAATAATAAAAAAAGAACACAGGCTATGGAGTTAACTGTTGGGCTGGAATCCTGGCCTTGTCAATCACTACCTCTGTGATGTTGGACACATTACTTACCTTCTCTGTGCCTCAGTCTTCTTATTTGTAAAATGTGGATAATTACAGTATCATTTAAAGGTGTGTATGTGTGCAGAGGTGTGTGCAGAATGATTCAATGAGTTGAAGAGTTTGAGCACATGGTAATGATACAGATGTGTTAAGTATTCTATCCACCACCTTCTCCCCTCATCCCCACAACTAAAATATCAGTTCCAGGGGCAGAAATTTTTGTCTGTTTTGTTCACTGCTGTATTCCAGGCACCCTGCACAGTGTCTACACTTAGTAGTTGTTCAGTGAATATCTGTTGACTACAAGGGTCACTTTTCTTTTTTTTTTTTAAGGATCACTTTTCAACATTTTTGCAGCAAACGAATCGGGTAATCAAACTGTTTATATTTTTCCAAAAACTGTATGTACCATGAAACATGTGAGAAAAAGAATAAAATAAACAAAAACCCAATTCCTAGGTATTTTAGGTTTACAAGACAATTTGTATCACAACCTATAAGACAATGAAGAGAGGACATTTTTCTATGAGAGGAGTCTGGATTTTGTTGCTGACAATGCTGTCGTCTGACAATTCACATATGCATGAGAGAAAAGCAAAAATAAAGAAAAACAGTAAAAACCTAAATAACAGACAAATGGATGAAGGAATGCAGTTCCCTCTCTATCCTCATCTTAAGTCGTGTGGAATGCAGGACTGAACTACTCAGTTCATTGTCTCCTAAGTAACAATGAGTCAATCTATTGTATAAACACTGCAGTATGTTTGTCCCTCGTTGCCCATTGTTTTCTTTCAAGTATAAATTTCACCTAAATGAACTGTACTGATTAGTAGAGATTGTGCAGTAAACGTTGTTCCTAGGGAATGCTGAGACAAACTACAGTCTTCAAGATTAGTCAACAATTTAGAGTACATTTATAGACCTTTCACAAAAATGTATTGGGAGATGAAGGCTGAGGTGGGGGGCCGTGGGTGGGGGGAAATGCCAAAGAAAGACTCCAGCTCCTAGTAGTTAATTCAATAATATTATTGTACAAAATAACCCTTTATCATTTCAGCAGCAAGGGATTTTTCTCTTCCAACCTGCTGGAAACTTTCTGTTCAGGGAGAGGCCTTAGAGATACAGGAGAACCTGTGACACCCACAGTGTTTCTTGGCCAGGAAGGAATTTACTTATCATCTTTCAATGTTACTGAGTCATAACAAGGTCAAACAAGAAGGAAAAAAGAGATTGAAGAATACAAAAACAAACACAAACATACCTTATATGGTTTGTTGTCAAAAATGAATATATGAAGTAGAAACCGAAATGCATTTTAACTTCAGCCAGAACTCAAACTCTTGGCTAACTGAAGTAAAATTGCCATCATTTGACATAGCCCTTCACTCTTACAGCCCGTGTTAGGATGAAAACATCTTTAGGGCCATGTTCAAGCATATAAAGAGTGTGGGGTCCTTTCTGCAGTTTTGTGTTTCAGAAGCAGAGGAGCAAGCCTGGAGAAAGGCAACATTACTGTAACAGACACAAATCAAACTTAATCACCCACTCATATGTGAAAGCCTTTCTGATCTTTTAAGCTTGCCTGAGATTTATCCTTGGAGTCTCCACCTGTGAAAGTGAAAAGTCGAGAAGGAACTGATAGCAGTAGCCTAGTAAGGTCAGTAACTACAGGAAGGCTTCATGGAAACAGCGAAAGCATCTGCTAAAGAGAAAATCATAAGGGCTCATGTTCCTGTACAAAGACTGTAATGACCTGGTCATAATACAGTGTCACAATTAATGTTATTTTTAAGCTTTAGGTGTCTTTAAGGTTCTTGGAGTGCGACATGGTTTCCTTCATAACAAGTCTGACAAATCTGAGTATACGCAGCTGTGTTTTAGTTCAGAAGAATCAATAGGGAATCAACAAGGATGACAAAGGAAATTTTGAGCCCTTAGTTGATGAGACTGAGTGCTGCGTGTCACATAAATTAGCTGTGAAAAGAAATTGTGGCCTTTGTGCAAACTTTAGTTTTCTCATTGAATCCTGATTTTTAAAATTTTAACTAATTATTGATTGATTGGTTTTTAAAAGTAATCTACGCAACTTGGGGCTCAAACGTACAACCTGAGATCCAGGGTCACATGCTCTACTGACTGAGCCAGCCAGGTGCCCCCCAAGGAATCCTCACTTAAACTGGAACAGTGAAACAACTTGACTCGGTGTCTGAAGACTTAGATTTGAACTCAGATTTTCTCTTTTTCTAGCTAACAACAGTAGGAAAATTATCTTATTTCTCTAAGCTTCAGTTTTCTTCATTTGTAAAATGAGATAGCATAGTTGTGAGAATTAAATAAAATAAAGCATTAAAACTCATCTCTCATGTTTTACATACTCAAGATGTTTAAGAAGACAAATCCCAAATTATAATTCTGGAAGATAGCTTTATTGCACATTATACATTTATCTATATCTATGAAATGTCTTTTTTTTAAATAGTCCATACACAGATGAGTCTTTTTTGTGGGGGCTAAATTCTGAATAATGGGAGCATGAAATCACAACATCCCAGACTTGGGAGATTGTGATGAAGACAGAGGAAAGACTTTAGAGTTGGGAAGATTTCCCCCAAAGGCCTGGAATTAATCCAAAAGTATTCTCTGTGTAATTTGAAATTCAATAGGAAACCAAGTTTTATTTTATGTTAAACTTTATGAACGGCCTCTGTTCTAGAGAATGAGAATGAGCTATAACAGAATGAGTACAGGTAGAACCGAAACAAGGTAATTTGAAAAACAGTGTCGAGGGCTAAGTTTCGTTTCATAATTTTATTTAAATTTAGATAAAATCTGGCCTGAACTTGGAACATCAAGATTTTAGCTGTTTCTCATTCTATTAGATTCTTTTTCTTATGCTTACATTTTCATTTGAAAGGTAAGGGCTTTAAACCATCTTATCATATTTCAGATAGAAAAAAGGGAGTGGGGGCGCCTGGGTGGCTCAGTTGGTTAAGCGACTGCCTTCGGCTCAGGTCATGATCCCGGAGACCCGGGATCGAGCCCCACATCGGGTTCCCTGCTCGGCGGGAAGCCTGCTTCTCCCTCTCTCACTCCCCCTGCTTGTAGTTCCCTCTCTGGCTGTGTTTCTCTCTGTCAAATAAATAAAATCTTTAAAAAAAAAAA
>PITA01004694.1:0-12500 GCA_004023965.1 Spilogale gracilis
GGGCACCTGAGTGGCTCAGTTGGTTAAGCCACTGCCTTCGGCTCAGGTCATGATCCCGGCGACCCGGGATCAAGTCCCACATCGGGCTCCCTGCTCGGCGGGAAGCCTGCTTCTCCCTCTCTCACTCCCCCTGCTTGTGTTCCCTCTCTGGCTGGGTTTCTCTCTGTCAAATAAATAAAATCTTTGAAAAGAAAGAAAAAAAAAAAAAGAAAGTCTCGGGTGCCTGGGTGGTTCAGTGGGTTAAAGCCTCTGCCTTGGGCTCAGGTCATAATCTCAGGGTCCTGGGATCGAGGCCCACGTTGGGCTCTCTGCTCAGCAAGTAGCCTGCGTCCTCCTCTCTCTCTGCCTGCCTCTCTGCCTACTTGTGGACTCTCTGTCAAATAAATAAATAAAATCTTAAAAAAAAAAAAAAAAAGAATGAAAGTCTCCCTGGGGCACCTGGGTGGCTCAGTGGTTAAGCATCTCCCTTCAGCTCAGGTCATGATTCCAGAGTCCTTGAATTGAGCCCTGCATCGGGCTCTCTGCCTCTCTGCTCAGCGGGAAGCCTGCTTCTCCCTCTCTCACTCCCTCTGCTTGTGTTCCTTTGCTGTGTCTCTCTCTGTCAAATGAATGAATAAAATCCTAAAAAAAAAAAAAAAAGAATGAAAGTCTCCCTTTGGCATCTGGTGGTAAGAGTTCCATCTGAATCTCCCAATAACGTAACATTTCATTCCTTTAGATTTAGACAAATAATCACATAAACGTGCTTCAAATGGGAGGTAAGACTTGAACGCAAAGGGTGTCACACAGAGGCTCTTAGGGGGTTGGACTCAGACCTGTCCTCTGTCATCAAGTGGAAGGATTAAGCAGCAATTATCAGAGTCAGGCTTGACCTCAGTAGGAATCAGAAGACCTGGATTCAGAGCATTCTCCTTCACTCTGGTGGGAGAGATGATCCATATCATCTTATTGAAATGCAAGCTTGAAATCTGTAACAAAAACCTTTATAAATTATCCAGAAATTCTTCTCTAGGAACTGGCCCCACATAAACATCCAGTCATGGACACAAAGATGTATATACAAAGGTGTTCTTTGAATATCACACCACTCAAAGCGTTACAACAACATGAAAACATCCAACAATACAGAACTGGCTGAAATAATGATGCACTTTTTAAGTTGTAATACTATGTTGTCAATTGAGCATCGTCATATAGAACTACACTTAATGACATGAAAAGATATTAACATTACATATTTTCATGAAAAGTCACTAATTTATAATAAATAAGTATGCAGAGCGTGATTCCAATGTAAGAGAGTGTGTCTTTACTGGAGTTCCCAGCCTAGTAAGTCAGGGTATGGCTTTATGGTAAGGTAGCCCAAATCACCACGGCGCTGAGGCTGCTGACCTTTAGAAAGCTGGGTAATTTCTCTAGGCCTCAAGTTTCTCACTGGTAAACAGAGATAAGGATATTACTTACCTTCCACTGTCATTGTCAAGGCCAGAGTGGTTTACTCCATGTGAAGTACTTAGAAAAAGCTCTGATTTTTCTCAGTAAACATTAGTTATTATTATCACTATTATTAACAGTACTATCTAAATTTATATGTATGTATAAGAAATACAAGGGAGGGTGCCTGGGTGGCTCAGAAGGTTGAGCTTCTGCCTTCGGCTCAGGTCATGATCTCAGGATCCTGGGATCAGGCCCACATGGGGCTCTCTGCTCAGCAGGGAGCCTGCTTCCCTCTCTTTCTCTGCCTGCCTCTCTGCCTACTTGTGATCTCTCTCTCTGTCAAATAAATATATAAAATCTTAAAAAAGAAAAAAAATACAAGGGAAATGAGTAATAATTATTTTGTTCTTTGTGTCTTTTTAAAATTTTCTACAATGAGAGTTTATTTTGAAATCATACGCACACACAAACTCAATTCATGATAAACACTATTTGTGAAGAGGAAAACCTGGATGGGAATCACAGTGTGTCCTTTGAAGGTCAGTTTTTCTGACTTTCAGCAAGACATTGGATCTCCTGTAGCTTCAGTCTCTTCGTCCATAAAAAGAGACTGGTTATATATTACTTTTTAGAATTGCTGTGAAATTAGGTGAGTGTCTATACCTTTTTAGTTAAAATTTCTTAAGCAGTTTCTGTGGTTTGTGCTCTGAGCTAAGCTGTAAATAAATATATTTTCTTATTTAATCCTCACCAAAAAGGGGGGAGGGTCGGAGGGGGGACAAACACACAAAATGGTTATTATTTTTATTTTCAAATGAGGACAAATGTTACAGAAGCATTTCAATAAAAGGCATTTCTCCAAGTACACGCTGAAATTAAAGATAGGCCTGGGCATGAACCCTTATTTTTATTAAGACATTTTTCTGAGTTTGGTCTTTCTTAGGCCCTAGGAAATTTCTGTTTGACTTTGTAGTTAATTTTAAGGTACTAGAACATAATTTGCAGATACAAAACAATAATTCTTTTGTAATGTACTTTTCTCAGCAGTTTATGTTACGGAAATATATTCCTACTCTAGATCAAAAGAAATCTGCTCATTCAAAGTTGTCATAGTCTATTCTTCCCATCACATAGTGATAGCTTCCTCTCTGCCCTCAGTGGCCCATGTGATTTCACTGTGTCTGCTGCTTATCCCTCGGATGGAGAACGAGTGTGTGTATATGATATGTATCAATTTCTGGAATTTTCCTGGAACTTTCCCTGGACATGGATTTGCCTACCTTGCATATAGCGTTTCTGCCAAAACTACCATCCATGGATTTATAAAATGTCTTATCTGCCATCGTGGTATTCTACACAGAACTGCTTCTGATCAAGGAAGTCACTTCAAAGCAAAAGAAGTGTGGCAATAGGCCCAGGCTCAGGAATTCACTGGTCTTATCATGTATCCCATCATTTTGGAGCAGCCACCTTGACAGAACAGCAGAATGGCCTTTTATTTTTTTATTTATCTTCCTTTTCTTCTTTTTTTTTCCCCAGTCTCAGAGTTTATTGATTGATTGATTGATTGATTGATTTTTATTGTGCTATGTTAGCACTAGCTAAATGATATAATACTTTGCTAGCCTAAGGTAATGTCTTCCAGGAGCTTTATATGCTCTAGATCAATGCCCAATATATGGGTCTATTTCACTCAGAGGCAGTATTCATGGTTCAAGAATCAAGAGGTGGAAATGGCCATACCACAACTCAACATTACTTTTAGTGATTCACTAGCAAAAGTTGGGTTTCCTGTCTCCACGACCTCGTGGTTTGCTGGTCTGGACACCTTCATTCAAATGTTTGCACGGGGAGACACAGGAAGGATTCCACTGACTGGTCATTCTGTGCTCTTCATGACCCTCACTCTTAAAATTAGTGTGTGTCCATATATAGACATATACCTGATTATCTATCTAAAATCTCCTCTTGTTTCTTTTTCTTTGGCTGAAACGGTAGGACACCTTGCTCCATACATTCATTATATATGAGTGTAATAGGACCTCCTCAAACTTGATTCTTTTGATTTGTTTATTTCTTGATGCCTTTGAGGCTGCAATTTACACTCTCGACAGAATCTTCTTTTATTCTTGGAAGGGCCCTTTGGTAAACTCCTTCAGTCACACAATGTCGGATGAGTACCTGCCTATAGTTTTTGGATAGAGCTGTTAGAATTTTCTAGATGTTTCCTAAATATATTTGCTTCAAGTTGAGCTGTCAGTTATTCTACTCTGATGATGTAAGAGGTTGTTTTCTTTGTGGTTGGGAGTACCTGTGCAGATAGTATTATAATGTCAACCTAACCTTGGCTTCTTCTCTGGGCTCGAGACCTAAGAAGAGGACAGCCATCTGGGAGTGAAAAGCTGGCTTTGGCACCCTGGGTGCTAAGGTGGGAAATGGTACAGAACTACCTACCATGAAAGGCTGCAGCTGATGTTCTTGAGGAGCAGCGATAGGCATATTCGTGACATGTGATTCATGACAGGTGGTCCATCCCAGCAGGAAGGGGAATAGAGTCACTGTGGATTGGGCTCAAGAGACACATCTACTCCTGAGGTGCAGAAGAACAGAGTTGAGGCCAGCAGAGTTGGTGGTTTCAGAGAAGCGATACCTTGTGAAGTGAAGCATCTTGGGAAGAATGGCTGTCGCTCTGCCTAAATCTGGTCTGTCCACATCTAACTCACTACCCAGAGTCACAATAGATGGAATTCCCTGAGAATGTGTTTTTAACACTGAGAATAAGAATCATCCTTCTTGACTTGCACTTCACATAGAAATCTTTGGAGTCCATATTGTAGTCCACATGCTGCTCCCATTACTGAGAAACTATAGGCAGTGGTCCCAACATATTTATGTATCAGTCCCTAGTAATCAAGGTAATAAGCTAGGCCATGTGATAACCTTGTATCAGTTTAGTAGGGGCAGATGGAAGTCATTACTTTAAGTTACTGGGTTTCCTTTCACTTATGGATAAGGTGGATTGTTCCTGGTCTTTATCAGGAGTGGATTTCTTTAATTAACATTGCCTGAGAAATTATATTAAAGAAGATTATATTTATGTATCTGGAAAAGGCCTTATAAAACATGAAAATTAACTGCAGGGTTAATGAGGAAACTTCCAGTGGCTCAGAAAGACCATATGGTATCACAAAGAAAAGTCTGAAAGGGAAGTCAAGGTTTATTCCCAAGGCCTACATCTGATTTATTGTGTCTCCTTGGACAAGTCACTTAACTTACCATCATCTCTTTCTCCAGCTGTAATAATATTCCTACCTCATATCTCAGAGGAGTATTGCAAAGATTCTAACTAAACACAGGCTAGACTTTTATTACTGCTGGGGAATAGCTTTTAGCACCTCACAAGATAGGGGTGAAAAAAAACATTAGGTATGGTTGTGATGATGACATTTTATACCACATCTCATCTCCCGTATATTACAGAAAAAATTTAAGTAACAGTAGATCATCCTGATGTTTTAGAGACTGCTTATAATTAACTTCAAGATTTTCTCTTAAAGAAACACAAAAAACAAACTCCTCTGTAGCTTTTGCCAATCTCTGTTCACAGAAGCATTTTTACAGAAATACTAGAGGTTTTATTAACTTATATTTAGGATGTGTGATAATAACAACTAAAAAAAAATAGTGGTGCTATTTATACGATTCTTCTAGTCTCCTGGAATTAAAGCACAGCATATAATTCCTGCAGTAGGTGTTACCTTTGGCATTCAATATAAAAATGTGTTGAAATTCTGAAGTGTTATGTAAGTGTTGATTATTAGTAGCAGTACACTGTGAGAGGAAATTTAAAAGGCAGGATTGGGGGTATTTTTCACTTTCTTTTTTGCTCACATGTAGGATTTCGTGAAGACATTTGATTTTTTTACTCCTCCCCCCCCCAACAATTATTCCCTTTCCCTTATAAGTGAAAACTAGATGGCTGTCCTACTTTTATTAACATAGGTGACACAGAAGGATATACTGTGTTTTCATTGATTCTAAAAATCAAACATTAAAAGTCCCATGCTGCATCATGGGTGAACGTAAAGGTATGCAGCTAATTGAAAGAAGCCTGACAGAAAAGGCCACATATTATGTGATTCCATTTACATGAAATGTCCAGAATAAGTAAGTCCATACAAATGGAAAGTAGTGATTGCGGGAGGTTGGGCAGGGCAAAGAGGGAAATGACTGTTAATGGACAAAGGGTTTCTTTTTAGGGTGATAACAATGATCTGGGATTCAATAGTTGTGATATTAGCATATTTTGCAAATATACGAAAACCACTGAATCATACACTGTAAAAGAGTCAATTTGATGGTATCTGAATTATATCTCAATAACAAAATTACACACAGAGAGAAATAGAGAAGGAAAAACATTAATTTAGGATGGCTAAATCTGGCAGTGTCAATAAAAGGTGCTTTTGAACTTTTAGATGATGATTTATTTTATGTTTAATTTGCATAAATCGCTTTTTCATCCTGCATACCTTTGGTGAGGAACCATGATCTTTTAGAAATAATATTGACATTTTGTACTTGATTTATTTTTTTTCTACTGAAAAGTTCACTTGCCATGCTTCATATGATTTCCTATCCCTTATGGTGATTTAGAACCAGAAGACCTAGGTTTCACTTCTCTTCTCTATGAAATATACTTCGTGTTATAGAACTCGTGTTATAGTCCGGAACTCCTGCGTGTGACTCAGACTAGACAGAAACTGCTCCCTCCCCACCAAACTCAATGTGTGTGATAGCCTAGGTTCAACCAGAAGGCCAAAACCATGCACAAAGTTGATCAGGAGAAGTTTATTGAAAGAATTAGTAATAGAGACGTAAACAACAAGGCTATAAAGAGAACTCTATCTGATGGACACCTTAGGATGGAGGACAGTGTCTATGAAAGGATCAATGAGGAATTCCAAGCCTGGCTTTCAGAACTCATCAGAGAAGTGTGATTGCTGTCCCCTGGGTGGTGGAGTCGTCCAGATCAGAGCGGATCCACTGTCACTGAAAAGCAGGAGACAACACTTCAGGGAGCAGATTACCTGGCGGTGGTAGGCAGGTGCTCAGACAGAATTGGGTTTCACTGTCAGCATTAAGGTCTGTGGTGTGTGATGCCCACCAGCAGGGATGCCGAGGGGAATTGCCAGTCCTACACCAGGGCTGTGAGGTTGTTGAGGGATTGTATGCAGCTGGGGCCCACCGCTGCCAGATGTCACTCCACATACCACCAGGGGACGCAGAGAGGGGCAGAGAATGCAAAACCCATCCCATCAGATCAGAAAGAGAAGCTGCTTTCAAGCTACAATGTCCTTCCAGCAACACCTGTTTTGACAGAGCTTCACGCGGAGGTCACAGAGCAGCAGAAATGTTTAACGGGTCTAGTTCAATATCCCGGAGCAGGAACTAAAGTGCCAAATAGAAGGTGAGAGGCAGCAAACTGACAAGTGCTGCCCTCGGTTGCCTTCTCCACTCATGTATGTATGCAGCTTGACCGGATTTACCAACTCCCCTTGCGGTGAAGGGAGGTGATTGAGATAAGTTTCAGCTAATGGGATGTTGGTAGAAGTGATGTGATCCCTGTCCAGATCTTGCCACTACAAATCAGTTTTTTTTTTTTTTTTTTCTAAAAACACCTACTCACAAAACTGGAAATTAACCATTCTAAATCTTCAGAGAATGACAGATCCACAAGGAAATACCCTCGAATCCTAAGTCATCTCTTTGAGGAGAGACCTTAGGAGAATCATCTGACCAAGACCACTGACGATAAGGCAGTTCCATAAATTAAAAACAAAATCATTATATTGTTTAGGCAGTGAAATTTTGCAGTTGTTTTTAAGCATGTGTAGTCCTATTTGACTACTCTGGAAATGGGTGTCTTGAAGATGGGTGCTACCATAGCAATTACCTAAAATGTGTGGCCCTGGCTCAGTGGTCAGACCATGGGCGAAGAAGAATGAGCTCTTAGTAGCTGGGAAGCTGGCATTCTGTGTTACATAATAGTAAAATATTTGGTGAACTGCCCATGCAGTAATGTGGAGAACAGATCTTCCCATGAGTTGCTGTGGACTGGTGTCTCCTGCCTTTTCGGGTCTTCCTTTTTCCAAATGAGTAATTGTGCCTATCCTATCCCTGCTTCTCATTTGTATATTGGGCAACATGGGGGGAGATCGGTCATTTATTTATTTATTTATTTGTTCATACATCCCTGGACCACAGGGAGCCACATGTGAACCTGATAGGGAGCACTGCTCATTCCTCAGAAACTGGGACTTTGAGCTGAGTGAAGGGGTTGGTGTGACATGGAGTTCTCTCTCACCAGGAGATGTTTTCTACCTGTGAGAGAAGAAATGAAATGGGTATTTGATTACCAGCAGGGGCAACTTTAGGACACTTTAGAACCAAACTCTATTTCCTTTTCTCGTTGTGCAAAAAACTAAAGGAGTGATGGGTTACCTTTCTAAATTTGGGCCAATAGCATACGGGGACAAGTGCTACTGACCGCTTCCAGGCCTGCCCTCCGTCCTCTTTGTCATCCTCTTCTCGCGGCTAAAGGTATAGAACTGCCTGGCCCTTGGGGACAAGAAAGCCATAAGATGAAAGGAGTCTTTGAGTCATCACTTGGGAAGTAATTACCCAGAAGAACCACAGGGCCAAGAAGTCTCACATAGAACGATTGTATGAATGAGAAATACGCTTTTCAGTCTGTGTGACCCGATGAAAGTCTGTGGGTGGAACAGCAGTTAGGTGCCCTGGGCAGGTGGTTTGGGTGCAGCGGGGAGATGCCGGGCAGAGCACCAAAGGCTAGTGATCAACAAAGTTCAGAAGCAGAAGCGGAATTAGGTGTTGGAGAGAAAGAGGAACAAAAAGAATCCGGCAAAGGATGGTGATGATGCATTTCTAGGTCCCCCTGTTGCTACCCGAGCAGACTTCTGAGCATTAAAGCAGAGTTTAGCCTTGACAGAATGACGTCTGGCACATGGTTAAATCCCCGTCACCCAGGAGTGGCCGTTATTTATTGTCCCAACTAGAATTCTATTCAAGAGCGTCAGAGATGCTTTTAATGATTACCCCTGGAACAACAGACAGAAAGCGTGGTTGTCCTGGGGAAATGAGCCGCCTGGTCATATTTCCCCAACTTATAGTTCCATGTAGCTTTAACATCAAATAAGTAACACAAGCAGAATTAAACATATAAAAACTCCTTTGGGAAGGGAAAGGACCCAGATTCTGATTACTGTTATGATCCTCGTGGATATTTTTAAATCAGTGAATGAATGATACACCCCATCATCTTAGCCTTTACAGATTTCTATCTACCCATTTCTTCTTCAGTGTCTCTATAGCAACTTCTAAAAACAGGGCATTTGTGATGAATCCTGTTTCCAGTGTGCTATTAGGACACACATTCAGATTTCCTCTCCCCCCCCCCAAGAGAGCTTTAACTCTCCCTTCCCCTCCAACCCATCTCCACTCATCAAGCATCAACTTCATGGCGGTAGCGGTAGCGAGCCATTCATTTTCATGTTTACCTCTGAAGGGCTGCCTGCGGTGCGCCTGCCGCTGAGTGCAAAGTGCAGACTAGGATGCAAAGTCCCTGTTCCCTTGATGCATTAACATGGCCTCCATTAAGCTGCTCTACCCGTGGGGCGTGGGGGGGTTGACGGTCCTGGGGCCAGAGGAACTTTCCTGCTCCAGGGATTCTTGTCTCCTGGGGCCATTTTCAGAAGGGTACCAGCCCAGCACAGCTCCGTGTTTAGTTTTATCCGGCATGTGTCCCTCTGACATTTGTTTTTCCGTGTTCCTTTCCCAGCCCCCAACCCAGCTCCAATGCAGGGAACTTATTGTTGAAAAAATTGAGCAGATATTTTTAGCGTAATTAATTTCTTAGTTAGGCACTGGATAAATTGTTACTTAAAAAAGACTGCACTTAAGGCAAAATTTCCATTATGAATGTTGGAGAGAACACCAGGAGATTGTGTGACCTGCCTTTGACATTTTGGTGAGGAGGAAAGTTATAACCACCAAGGATGGACAGGCTTTCAAAGAGGCTGAGGACAGAGGCTCCAGGAATGTGGCCATTCTTCAAGCCAAGTCACAATGAAGCTCTCCCATAGGGTCACAGAAAGCCCTTATCACACGTACCATGAATTATCTCATGAGAATGGATTAATACAGTCTTTAGAATAATGGTTATATATAATAAACACTAGGTAAGGGCTAGCTTTTGTTATTACTATTCTTACAGTGGTAGACCATCATAATAATGCCGAGTATTCAGTGGTCTGGTAACAATTAACATACATTAGTATATATATGCTACATATAATATTGTATTAACAAAATATAGTCAATTATTGTCTAAAGGTTCAGTTGAGGACTGGTAAATTTCATGGCAAGCAAGAGAGAAAGTAAAGATGAGAGAGGAGAGGGAAAGAGAGAGCAGAAGAAACTTAAATCCGTGTGTGTGTCTGTGGTGAGGAGAGAGGTTTTAGAAAAGAGGCAAAAGGGTACTCAAGTGACCATGGTAACTGGATAAGTGACTCAAGTTTGGAAGCTTTCTCATCACTTGGTAGGAATGACAAGGTTTATTCCATATTATCCCACATACGCTGGTCCTAGAGATGGAAATCCCATCAAGACAAAATGCTTCTGGAAAGAATCCCAAAAAGACATTCCTGCTTCTGGAAGTGGGAGAGGGAATTTAAGAGGGAGCCTCTGGAATCTCCATGGTTTGTGTGTGTCTGTACCTCATTTTTTAAACATTGAAGGGGATATTTAAAGTAAAAAAGTTGTTTCTGAAACTGGGATAGAGTATCTGAGGAGGTGGTGAATTTATTACCCACTGAGGGGTTTGCACACACACATATTCTTGAATATAATATATATGACTGGATAACATATATAAAATATTTGTCCACTTTTTTCTTCCCAGCATTTCACTTTCACCTCCTCTTCCCACCTTGAGTACATAACTTCTCTTCTGTTGGGACAAGTTTCCTATTACTCTTTACCTCAGAATAGAGCAAGAAAATGGCATGCCTTCCTGGTTTCCCAAAAGTTGGATGGCTCGGGCCTTGATGGGCAAAGCCAACAACTCAGGGCATAGAAAAAACTTGAATCAGGTACAAATCTGCAGGATGGGCAAGGATGCTCCAGGATTGGGACTGGGGAACAGGTGTAGATAGGGGGTGTGCATAGCTGTGCATAGCTCCTCACAACGGGGGTCCTGTGTTTCTTCCCAAACTGAGTTCCAAGTCGAGGAAGTGGGAGATAGATTCAGGGCTTTGAGAGCATGGATGTGTTTAGAATTGAGGTAGAGTCAGTGCTCTTCCCTTGGGCACTAGAGTGGCCATGGCAGAAAGTCAAAGGGCCTCACGGATGAGAAAGAGGCAGTCTGCTTGGACTAATGTGAAGAGCCAGGAAGACGGGCTTCCTCAGTAGAAAGCAACAAGGATAGCGGACCCGAAGGATTAGATGCCTCTGACGCCCAGTGTGTCCTATGCCAGCCTCCCAGAATTCAGATACAACCACAGAGAAGAAAGACAGCCCAAATTGGCTTGTTGGGCCAGCTTCGTGTGTGTGCACCCTATGAGTCATTCTGGATTCTTCTCAGAAGGAGCCAGCACCTGGTTTAATGCTCCATGCTCATCATCTTGAAATTCTTAGGTTTTGAACAAGAGGTTTGCATTTTCATTTTGCACTAGACCCTGCAAATTATGTAGTCATTCCTGCTTGACTTCTATGAACTTCCTTCAGTGCCAGTAGAAAGAGGGATCCAAATAGAAATTAAGTTGATTTGAGAAAAATAGAGTGATATGTCTGCCTATCTGTGTTTGTAAGTTAGATTCAGTCACTGATACATCCAAGCTAAGGCCAGATGGAATAAGATGAAGCATGTGCAGATCACAGAAATGAACAGTCAGATTTGGCCAGAATGCAGGGTGTATAATGGGCAAGGAAGAGATAAAACTGGAAAACGAGTCTGGAGGTGTGAGCGTGATCAATCTGGAATGCCTCCCCAGTGGAGTGTAGCAGAGTTGAACCAGCCTGGCGTGTTCGGAATTATATATAATTCATATACATGGGTACCTGGAATTTACAAGGTACCCATGTTTAAGACATTCATATATAATATAGGAAGTAGCAGTTTAATGAGAGAAGACAGCTTCGATTTAGATAAACCTGATGCTAAATCCTAGCTCTGCTGCATCCTCTGGAGAGCACCAAGATTCCATTTTCTCCTCACAAAAGGTGGGGAGACTCACATCACCTACTTTCCAAGGTTTCCGTGATGATAAAATGAAATGAGACACACAAGGTAGAATATTTGGTACAGAGTAGGGACACCGAACCTTGCTGCATATACCTCCATAAGACTATTTGCAAGTGAAATCATCTTTTTCTTTAGTTTGAGTACCTGCCGCATGACATGTTTAGGTAGCATGTCTAGGATATTTTGGTGTTCACTGGTTAAGTCATAGATACACGTTGGTAAGAAAATGAGCCAGTGCAGGCCCAGGATTCTCGGTTTCTAGCCAGGCACTGTGGGGGCAGGACTTTGAGGTCCCATCCCAGTTCCAATCAGCAACCAACTTATTGTTTCACTCTTGCTAACAAAGTAAAATAAAAATCAAGTGAAATTATGGCATTATTTCTTGACACACAGGTTGCTTAAACTTACCAAGTCCATTGCCATGTTTGACCTGTTAAAACCCTTGAATTTGGTTCACTAGAGAAGAAACAGTTTTCTGTGATGCCTCCTCTCCCACCATGGGCCTTTGCTTTCCTCTTTTCATAGTATTTGAACAAATACCCCTTCAATAGCCTACAATAAATATTGTACAGGAATACTTTTATGCTGGAGGAAACATATCTTTTAACACGACACTCAGGCTCTTCTATGTTAAAAAAAAAGAAAAAAAAAAAAAAAGAAAAAGAAAGAGTCAGGCTGAATGTTTAGCTTTTCAATGAGGACAAGTAATCACTGGGGACAGGACCAAGATCAGAAAGTT